>VYZX01015961.1:12439-27630 GCA_013401335.1 Brachypteracias leptosomus | reverse complement strand
GCTCCCCTCATTGTCTGCCCGCGGGCGGAGGGGCTGCGCTGCCCGCTCGCCCCCCGCCCTCGCCTTTGTGTGTGCTTCGGCCGGCGGCGGGGTGGTGCGGCGCCCGCCGTGATGCGCGCTGCGGGGCGGCGGGGGGTCCGCTCCTCCCGGTGAGAGGCGGGGAGGGATCCAGCCTCTGCCCCGGAGGTTTTTCACCCGCAGCAGCCGGAGGAAGGGGACTATGGACTGAGCGCATCGGTGTGCCATGGAGTCCGGCATACGCTTGAGCACGCTCTGCCTTCTCCTCTGCCTGGGGCCAGGTAGGCGCATGCCGGACCCGCCGGGAGGGCACCGGGGAGTGGGGCTGGAGGAGCTTCGCGGCGGCGGTACCCTGGCCACCGGGCGACCCTAGGTGCGGGGAGCGGCGGCAGGAGCGGGAGTGAGGAGGGGGCACTCGGAAAGTTGCGGTGTCGGCGTGGGTGGGGTAACGGCACTTTCTGGGTCAGTTGCAGGCTTTGGCGTGGACCCCTCGCTGCAGATCGACGTGCTGTCCGAGCTCCAGCTGGGAGACTCGGCGGAGGGCGTACGCCAGGTGCCGGGGCTTCACAACGGCAGCAAAGCCTTCCTCTTCCCAGGTACGGCTGCCCCGGCCCCGCGCAACTTCGGCCGTCGCGGCCAGGCCCCGCTCCCGGAGCACCGGGGTCCTTACCCTGCCCTTCCCGACCGCTTTTCTTCCCCGCACCCCCTCTTTTTTTTTTTTTTTCCTCTAATTTTCATTTCATTCAATTTTCAGCCTNCCCCCCTTTTTTTTTTCTTTGACTGGTAGACGCTTAATTAAAGTACAGCAGGAACGGGGATGGCAGATGGCTTATTTTGTGAGTCGTGGGGTGCAGCGATGAATAATGGCACCACCCACTCTTCTGCTATACTTGGGAAACGCTAAACATACCCCAGTTGCAGCTAAGGAAAAGCTGACTGAAAGTTTCGTGTGAATCGAGTGAAATGCAGAAATAAACGAAGTGCCCTGGAGGAGCCAGGCAGGTGGCTGGAAATAAGAATAACCTTTTTACCAAGGGGAGGTGGCCCTTGTGAGCGTCTGTCATAGCTCTCCTGAGAAACAATGAGTTTGAGTCTCTTTCAGTGCTTGTGATTGTTTTTTTCATATTGGGTATAGAAATAAGAGAGTAGTCTTGTTCCATCTTTCAAAAATAAATTTAGAAGGTTCATGGCAAAAAAAATAAAGTTCTTTCTGTTCATAATGGACTGTAAAATAACTCTCAATGGCTAGTTGAATTTGTTGACATACACTTGCTTGTTATCAGTGTATTTTTGAATTACACTTTAATAATGTAGTGATATGTTAAATGAAGCTGTAGTCAAGAATGTATTAAGGAAAAAACCCTCTGTCTCAACTGAAAAGAAAAAAAAAGCCTAAAAATGGCCTTTGGAATCAAGTCTCTTCTCTGAAAGATGAAATTCCCCTTAGAAACACGACTAAACAAGAGCAAGGAATATGGCTCAACATCTGAGGAAGCAAGAACAAATCTCTGCATCAGCCTGTAGTTTTAAAATAGGAGGACTTGATTGCTTGCTTCTTGTGTCATGCCAGGAGTTTCAGCTTGGTTCTGAGAGCATTTCTACTGCAACAGGCAAGAGGCTGTGTTTCCCATACAGAAGAGATATAATTCAAGGGAGATAAGATCTGCAAAGGGAATTTCTTTTTCATGTTTGCATTAATGAGATAATTTATCAGAAGCTAATAGCTGCCAAAGGCTTTTTTTTTTAAGGTGATCTCCCTGGCGGTGCTCTTCCCCAATGCAGCCAGTGTGTGTCACTATGGACATTAATGTTGAGATGCATGGGCATATGCCTTCAGAAACATTGACACATGCCAGTTTTAAACATCCGTGATGGGCTTGTGGCTGCAGAGCAGAGCTCTCTGTAAAGGGGGCAACTGCTTAGAATGTAAACACGTTTGTTTGGCTATGGGGTTCGTGTCCTAGAATAGCTGTAATTTTTAGGGTATGGTTCTGATTTGAGGCCTCATTGTGCTGTAATGGGGGGAAGGGTGGGGGAAGCCAAAATGCCCTTTGACTTCAGTAGTTACAGGATTAGAAGTTTGTAAGAATAAGGTTTTTTTAATTGCATATTTTCCCAGTGCCATGACAAAAATTACTGAGTAAAAGAATTTTTTTCAAGTTGTTTTCTCTTTCTTTGTAATTATATGTACTTCCTAAATGGGTTACCTGTTTAGTCAGAGCAAAAAGAGATCAGAGTTTAAATTTTCAGCCCCACCTTTTTATTCTGTTGAGGGAATGCAGGGAAATAACAGGGATAAAAATACTTGAATTTAAATGATGGCTGAAGTCTCTCAGTGTCCCTTGGGAGGTCTTCAGCACCCTGCAGGACTGGAGATACTTTTCCTGCTACTGCATAAGACAACTGCTGATTTTCTTATAGTGAATGGGGTCATTACTGAGCAAACAGATTTTCATTTCCTGACTTGTAATGGAGAAATTTCCTTCCTTTCCTTCACTGAGTCCACTTAGTCATTTTTGTTCTGCTCTTAGAGCTCTCACCATGAAAACATTGCTGCAATGTATGCCTCTTAACAGATACATTTGCGGTGTGTGAATTTCAAATATATGTGCTGCTGACTTTAAATGTGATTGGGTTTTTTTTTTGCCTGTTTATTCCTTATCCCAACTGAAGCCTTAGTCATAGACCCAAATGATTTTGTGAAAAGGACACAAATGCCTTTAAAAGATCTGTGAACTTATTCTGGGAACTTTAGCTTGTGATCCTTTGCCTTTTGGTTTCTTCAGATACTGAATCTTTTCCTCTACCATATACATATTTATGACATTTTTAGTATGTTGCCTTTTCTGATAGACCATTTTCTCAACTGGTGTGAAGCCTTACTTTACATATGCTTAAACACAGAGAAAGTCTAAATGCTGTTCTTTATTTTACAAAGGAATTATGAAAGTGGCAGGTTGAACTGCCAACAGGTAACAGACAATTAAAGATATATGATGGGAAAATTGTACATGCAGCTGAAGCAGAATACTCTTTCCTTCTGTTTCTAGGTGAAAAGTCAGTTTTGACTGCTTGATTTGATGTAACATCAGTTTTCAATACAAGGATTTTAGCACCTAATTGGCTGTTCTGACAATTTCTTTGTGTAATTGATTTTCAAAGGTACTTATATTTCTAGGCAATATAACACAGTAAGCAGTTACTCTCTGAATGTAGTTTTAGTCTGTTATAGTCTAAGAGCATTTAGATTGCTCCTTATATAGTTCCTTATTTAAAAATAATTAGCTATTTGAAATTGCTGTCACTTAGACTTTCTTTTTATGTACCCATCTTCTCTGTCACTCTACAAATCTTATAGAAAGTATCAGCCTTGGGAGGCAGAACTCGTTCCACTGACTTCAGTGGGATTAGATGCTGTGGTCTTGAATCCTAAAGCTTTTTAGGTGCCTGATGCTCCTTGGTTGTAGTGGATGGTAGCACTTGAATGTCACTGTAATCTGGCTCTAGTTAGCTGCAGGGACTTCTTTCTGTAAATATGATTTGCAAAGTAATTGTAAAATGTTCCAGTGTAGCTTGTGGGAAGATGCAATTCTGAATAGAAAACAGTAGGGAGTCTTCCAAAATGTTAGTGTTGCTATATATGAGCATCTGCCAGCACTTCCTGGCCAAGAGCAGATATGTCAAAAATATGTTAAGAAGAAAACTATTCCTTTTCTGGTCAGAGCAGGAGAACAAGAGTCAGAATATCTACTCCACAAACTTCTTTGTTGGTGACTGTTCACATAAGTCAGTGAATTTTTCAATACCTTAATTTTCCCTTTGCAAAACAGGGATAACAGTAAAGGTACAGCCCAAATCAGGTGGGTGGATTGAAATATAATTATTGTAGTTGAAAAAGGCTTTTGGAGAAATACCAATTGTCCTCTAATTCTTTCCTTGAGGATATGCTGCATTAATACAATTTCAGGAGATTAGGGGAGATGAAAATCTGTGTAGCCATTTTTCTATGCAGGTGTGAGAATCATGTTGCTGCAAGAGCACTTGTTGCATTCGTAACTGCAGAGAAACTTGAAAAGGCAGACAACACCACAGCAACAGAGCCTGGAGGGGTGGGTCAGAAATACTTGACCTAAGTCTATGCTCAGGAGACTTAACATTAAGGACGTACAAGGTCTCAGTGAAGCCAAGTATTTCAACTTGCAGTAGGAAATGGTGTTCTGAGGTGTGAGAATCAAAGTAAGGGCTGCAAGAGTGACATGGTCTGCTCTGAAACTCCTCTAGGCAGTAACTTTTTGTCACCCTCCTACCTCCCTTTAAACTCTGTATTATGTGTTTTATAGATACAGTATTTTGATAGTCTTTGTGAATCTTGCTGTTGAAAGCAATTACTACATGTCAGACTATCTTTGTCCACAGAGTGTATGTGTAGTACTGGAGACACCACCTAACTGCCTCCAACAGCAGTGGGGAGTGGTAGGAGGTAAACTGTAAATCAAGTGATACACCAAAAATGAAAGTCAAGTGGTATGTAAGAAAAGTATACGCACATCAAAAGGTGTCTATACTTCTCCAAGAGAAGCTTAAAGGATGGTCAGAGTGCAGTCAGATAGTTACAAGCATAGGTTTGTGTACTGAAGGGAAAGATAAAAAGGAAATGACAATCATGAAAATGTGGGATCTTGTATATCTGAATGCAGAATTTGGAACCCATTCAGAGGATAAGCTTTTTTTCCCTGCCAGTTAGGATATATAACACTTAATATGGTTATACATAATATTTCTGATGAGGAGGGACAGTTCTAGAGGCAAGATAACGGTATATTCTGATGGGGAACAAGATGTACTATGAAACACCAGAGAAACGATTTAATCTGTTGGTGGCATGCGTGAAAGGACTCAGCACTACTGTTCTTTGAGTTGTGGCTTACTGGCCCAATGCTGGCGGGGAAAAAAAGCCACCCTAAAATAGGCTTCTTGGTATAAATGATCTGTTACCTATTGCTGCATGACTGGATCATTAGCCCATTATTTTAAAATGCTAGCAAGACAATAGTACTGTGTATATATGTCTTATATCCCTTTGGAAAGATCACTGAGTTTGGCTCATGACATCATCTATGGATATTACTAAATAAAAGAGCTAAAAATAAAGCTTTAAAACTATATGTGAGTAAACTTTCTCTCATAGAAATAGGATTTACATTTCCTATGCACTTCACACATGCTCTCTTTTCCTTGCCACCTGTCTTTGAAACTGCAGACAGATGCTTTCCCCAGGTTCCAGCTGAGCTTGCTGAAAATATTACTGTTCCCAGCTGCTTGTCACTACCTAGAAGCTAGAGGTTATTGTCCCCACAACTTTTCCAAAGCAAGAGATCATATGAGCATTCTCAGGTCTTCTGAGGGCAAAGCTGGCCAGCTTCAGGAGCGAACCTGGCTGGCTGCAGTGACATGGATTAGAGAGTCCCATAAAATCCCCTTTCTCCATCTGTACTCATCTCCCAGAGGAGCAATAACAGACAGCTGGGGGAGAGGATGCTAATGTTGCCAACTGGCATGGCTGACTGCAGAGTGAATACCTATCTGCAGCTTTTACTGCCTTGGAATCAAGCTGATTTCTCTCAGAATCACCGAATCCTCAAAATATGGGACCTCCAGCATAGTGCTCATCTGTAGATAATAAGAATTCCCAGATTTTTTCAGACACAAAGAAACCCCTCACCCCTTAGTTTTCAGAAAGACTGAAGTGGAGTTTAATTCCAGTAAGTACTGGAATGGTGTTTGAGAGTTAGAAATGCCTTGTGTAAGCAAATACTCTATGAAAACAAGTTAGCCAGAGAGATCCAGATTTTTGGTGTATCTAGAACAACAGCCTGTGCTTTCTCCATGCTGCTCCCATCCCCTTCCACCTCTGACACTTTCTAAAGTCACCTCTTCACCTGTGCAAACAGTATTCATAGTGGTATAACACTGCCAGGGTTGTGATCAGTGCTGCTGGGAGGCTGGTTTGGATGTTGATAGAGTGCCCCAAAGAGCTGGGCTGGTTCTACTAGGGCCCGCAGAGCAGGGATTGCTTCCACGAGGCATCCCCTTGCTGCGTAAGAGCTGAATAGTCATCATCCTCTTCCTCCTGTTAGCAGTAGTAGCAAGAGGAGGTGTTTGGGAAGTGTCTGCTGCTTGGAGAGCTTGTCCAAAAAAGGAGGAGAATTTTGCATCCAGTTCCCATCCCAAACCATGCTGAGTTAGCATGTGTGGAGATCTGGGATGCACTTACCCACTGCATAACCACATACTGCTGAATAACCATGAATAAACCTAGTTCCAGAGGGTGTGTTGCTGGCTAACTACTGCCATACATTTTATCTGTAAAATAGAAGCGGAGAAAATTATTAGGAAGAAGAAAGTTAGATATTGTGGACTTGTGAGTAGTGCTTGTAATGGTACAGCAGAGGATAGGACTGAGAAATGGAAAGTGAACGGTGACCTAATATACAGCTGATACAAGGAAACTCAGGTTTCCAGAGAAGAAAAGCTTGTAATCCCTGTATATAGTCATTAGCTGATCCAATATAATGTTAAGGAATGACAGAGAACTTGGCCTGTAGCATTTGGGGATTACTACTGTCTTAATGCTGAAAGTTTCAAATAAATGATGTTGCTTAGAGTGCGTATTAGGCATATAAAGCATCACAAAGGTGTAAGTATAGAGCAATAAAGTTGTTTTAAGTATGGCTCTAAAATCTTTATCACTGTTCATGGTGTTTTACACAAAACTTTCCTTTTTTGTCTTGTTTGGTGTTCCCCCACTCTCTCAAGTGGGCTTTTTAGGGGGAGGGAAAGGAAACAAGCAGAAATTAAATATTCCCTCCATAGCTTTTGGCTTTTTTTTTTTTTTTGTACTCGCATCTCTTGCCGTGTGTCTTGATGTGGGCTCTCTTCACCTTTCAGTCTGTTAAATTCTTAAGAGCATGGATTCTGGAAGAAGCTACAGCGTGTGGAGAGAAATGATACCACCTTGCTGGTGTAGGCACCACACCTTATCTGTCCGTATACCCTTAGAAGACAGTGTCAAGCAGTCTGGTTTTGTCTTGGGGTGGTGAGACAGCTGACATCTCCAGCCTCTGCTACATCAACCTTTGGAATGCATTAGTACCTGCATTTATTAATCAACAAGAGTGTGACTCCATTTAGAGGAATCTCATATTTTATTGTATTCTTGAGGCTTTGACCTGGTGCTTTTCACAGTCAGTTGCATCTAGTATCTGCAATAAATTGAAGTCCCTGGAGGTCTGTTTTCTACTGGGACAATGCTGGTTCTCTAAAACTTTTGTTTTTGTTAATAAGTGTTTGGTTGTTCAAGTTAATTCTAATAACCATGTTCTGTTTATACATTCAGTAGTGCCCTAAACAATTCGTACTGATTAATAATAGACAGATTTGCATTTGCTTGCTCCTACCTTTACAATGAGGTGTCTTCTAAAATATTGCAAGTACAAAACTCTTGTTAAGGATAGTAGTATCTTAGGTCTCAACCTGGCATATTTGTTGGAAAACTGGAGATGAATATGATGTACAGCTCTGGGTCATTTATGGAAGATGGTATCAGTGTGGTGATGTGGGGCAGAGTCCTGGATGGTGTCACGAGAAGGGGCAGGAAGTTTGGAGCAGTGGTGGCCAAGGAGGGCTTTCTCCATGTCCATGTCCCCATCAGGAGCAGCCATGCACAGATGGCTACTCACCAGGCAACCTCTTCTGGCAGTGTAGCAGGGGACAGTGGTCTCAGCATCTGTCCTGTGTGCGAGAGAGAACCCAGCACTTGCAGGATGTGTGCCCTGAGGGGGAGGACAGTGACTCTTCTGGGTAGCTGTCAAGCATGTCTTTCCATATTGCTGGAGGAGGATTGCATTAGCAAGGGGTAGTGACGTGGGAAAACAAGGTCTTGCTACCCTTATGTAATTGCTTTTACTGTGACATCGTTCTGTAGTCATGAAGTGTGGCTAAGACTAGCTAGGTTAATGGGTTTTTTATGGTTTCACCCCCCACTGCAGCACAGTTCATCCTCCAGTGAGGTTTCACAGAGGACAGCAGCATTTCCTATACATCCCTTCATCTAAATCAGTTGTAATGTCTGGTTTTATCCTACTGTTTGCTTATAAGATGTGGGAAATAGGATCCCTGCTCTCCCTCCTCTTGCTGATGTTCTTCTAGTGTGTATCCTCCAGGGCATATAGATGCCATCTTGGAAAAATAACTCCAAGAATGGTTAACTTCACTGCTTCCACTGAGTCTTAAGGGAGGTACAGAACTGAGCTTGTAAGTTATTTAAAACCACTGGATAGGAGCTGGAGATTATATATAGCTGTCATGGGAAACTGTACTTCCGTATAGCTCTTCAGTTCTCTATATTTTTGTCCCATTTGGTTGTGTGCCAAGGTGCAGATCCACAGAGCAGGTGTATTCTCCTACCTGCACTGCTAAGGTACAGCTGAACAAGGGGTGAAAAATGATTTTTCACTGATATTTTTTTTCAGTCTATCTGTTTTGGCTGAATTCCTCTATATTTTGTCTCAATGTTCAAGAAATGCTAATTTTCCCATCTTGGTGTTGTCCAGAAGATTTCTTCTCAGGAAAATCTTGAGAAGAAATATGATGAGAAAGGATACTTTCATTTTTCATTTTTTTGCCTGGTCATGTTTTCCATGACAAGTACCTATTATGGAGGTTCACTCAAATATTTCAGGTAGCTGTTACTAAACTTTAAAAGCTCTAGGCAAACTTGTAGAAAATATGTTATTTAAGTTATGGTCCCATTTAGGGAGAAAAGGTTGGGGGTTTCTTTGTATTTTTTTTTCCCCTTTAAACCTATTTGGGTGAAAAAAATGCTTTAGCCATTTTCAGCATGGAAGAACATTATAGCAAAAATTTCTCATTGTTTGTTATGTTAAACAAAATTTGATTTGTTTTTCTTTTTTTGGTGCATACTTCTTTGGGGATGTGTGATCCTGATGACTTAAGAGAGAGAAATGCAAGCCTAGAAAACTGACTTCGTTATTGAGCCACCTTGGGAAATGCTACTCACAATTCTGTGCTGTTGCAAAGTGCTAAAGCAATGAGCATGGTCTAAAAGGATGAGTAGGCTAAAAGAGACTTCTCAAGACAGTGTTCAAAAGGCTTTTAGCAGATTAACATATTTGCAGCAGCAAGAACATTGCTATCATAGACTGTAATGTTTCCAAAGGTGCCATTACAATCAATATTGCTAGCGATCCATAACAGAACTCTTTCGGTGAAATTTGAGTGGCAATTTCCCTCTCTGAAAACATAGAGGAAGTATAATAAGGAAAAGACCTGCAGTTCTTAAATTGTCTCTTTTAGACAGAGCAATGTTTATATGGTTTCCCTATCATGAATGCTTATTTAAGTATATTTAGGTGGTGGTAGTATCCATAGTGTTTATCCTGTCAAGAGAAGAAGACATGTGGCAGCCTTGACTCCATGACTGGAAGTCTACCAGTCTCTAAATACAGCTGTGTAATGATTGAGGAAGGTTCCAAAGTAGCTTTTGTGGTTTTGAGGTCAATAATCTGTGTTTTAATAACTCCCTAAGCATGCCTTGGCATATTGGGCCACCGCTGTTCCAAAGGCACTTGTAAGATTTCATATACATTGGCTAATATCCCTTGAACTTGAAACAGTAATCAGATTTGCTCAGCACTCATTCAAGGAGTGGGGTAGGCTTGAGGAAAACCTTGTGTACCCTGTTCAGTGATCCTCTTTTTAAGAATCCCCACATACACTGTGAGCATTTGAAACATAAGGAATGCATACTGTAGTAAGAGATCTGGGAACTTGAATTTTTTTCTTTTAAACTGAGATTACATCTGGGTTATTGCATTCACTCTGGGTTTCTCCATTTGAGAAAAATATCAATGAATTGCAGGGAGTGAAGAGAACAACAGAAAACCTGATTATACCTTAAAAAGGACTGGCTTACTAAGAAAGCTTTTGAAGGAACTTGAGTATGTTCAGCTTGTCCAAGCAATGACAAAAGTGTTGTATGATAAGTGTCTAGCTATCATAAATGGAGAGGATTTAAGATAAAAGGAGACTTTCAAAGTGAATTAGTTGAGATTGTGGAATAGCTACAGAAAGGAAGTGGTGGGAATCTCCAGACTTTTGATGTTGTAGAAGACAGCATGAAATAAAAGATTGGAGAGATACTAAATACGTTGTAATCATTGTGTGACATTCAGTTACTATGCTAAGGATGGGGTGGATGACCAAGCAAGTCTTTTCTGTGCTCTGGAAATCTGGAGTGTTGGTGGAATTGTTCTGGTAAAGGGAGAGATTTTCAAAGATACAAAGGGATATCAAACATATAATACTCATTAAAATCAAACTGGTGCCTTTGAATTCTCCCTAAAACTGTTCTTTGGAGCACTTAGGTATATTTTAATGGTACTTGGTTAAAGCAAACCTACAAGGGCAAGGAAATCAGGATTTGGAAGCATTTCTAATCTTAGCTCATTCAAGCTTATAAATTGTGTATGTGTTTAAAACCTGTAGGTGATGTACCACGGCTAGCAGCCACATTCATAGAAGCATGGACTCTCAACATCTGATTTAAAAGAATTTTTTTTTGAGGAGAGTTTGAACTCTGGTCCTCCCTAGCTTCCTTGAGGCCTCTGGCAATGGTAGCTTGAGTCCCTCATGTACTTTCTTTCTGTCTGCCCTGTTCATAGCTGTACTGTGTGTATGATATTCCTTGGTATCCCTTCTCTTTTATGTTCCCGATTCAAAAACCTTCTAACCTTTTTCTTTTCCTTGTGTCAAAACAGATATCAAGCAAGTAGACATTTTTCTGAGAATGCCAGTAAGGATGGTAGCTTAGATGTCTCTATGCCAGTAAGGATGGTGGCTTGGATGTACTTCCTCTCCCCTCAGGTGTCATTCCTCTGCCACTTCCCCCTCGTTTATGCTGGTACCTGAATTCTCTTTATGGTTCAGTCTCCTGCCCATCTGCTGCTGTTTTCTCAGCCTGCTGCCAGAGGCCTATAGCTAGCAACAGAATTGTTGGATGTGTCTGGCATGATTCAGATGTAATTTTTTTCCAGTGGTGACCTTCCTCCTCCTGCCTTGCTGAGCTGGGTTTTCTGGAGCTCTCTAAGTTGGTGACTCTTGACTGTTCTCTTGTATCAGAAGTTAATCCTTCATACAGACCACATCATTGTGGTCATCTGGGAAATTAGGACAGATCTCATACTGATGCTTTCTTAAGCTCACCATTTTGTTGTATGGAAATAAATCAGCCTTAACATTTAAAAGTTTGGTGAGTTGAAGGCAACTAACCCTGATGTGGGTAAAACCAATTATTCCCCAGAAAGCCAGAGGTGAAGGAAAACTGGGATGAGAAATCCAAACCAGAGAAACGGATTCATAATGGGGGAAAAAAGCTAAACCCTCCAGGGCATCTACAAATTATTTGGGTTGGGCTAGATGATCTCTGGAGGTCCCTTCCAGCCTAGATGATTCTGTGAAATGCAGGCTGCAGGTGTTAGGTCCTCAGGAGCAGCATCCTGGTCACAGGAAAAAGGAGATTTTTGGGAAAAAGGAGACCATGAGCAGATCATAGTGACACTTGCTCAGTGAGAACCAAGTGAGGGAGAGATGTGGTCTGTTGCTCAGAGGGTATAGGAGTGTCTACACCAAGCAGGATCCTAATCCAGAGGGGCCATAGTTGGTGCTGATCTTCAACAGTCCATCATTGTATGACCCAGTTCACCACCAGAATATGATATATTTGAGAAGCATGAATTGTGTCATATCTGTTGGGAAAAGGGTAGTTCATGTAATCCATCTTGATCTACATGTAGCATAATTTGCTTGCATGGTTTATTATTGCCATTACGTTTGTATTGTATTTGTATTGCCATTATTGTTTTTAATTGATAAGCTTTGTTTACCTTTGGTAGCCTGCTTTTTTCATTCAGAAAAGGCTAACAACACTGCTTCACCCCCTGTCTTCCCCCTCAGCCTGACTTGCATAATTTTTAAAATCCTGACCATGCTGTACAAGGGTCTGGAAATAAATTCAGTCTTTTAGTAGTCCTCATGTGTGTCATGCCCTTATTGCAATACCAGTAGAGCTGGAAGTCGATGCATTATTTTTCTTGTGCTATTCAGTCTGTGTCCCAGTGTTAACAGCATTTCTTGGTGTGATATTTTTGTTTGTTGTTAGGTCAGTTTGACACAAAGTACTCGTATGACAGTATGCAGCCAAGCATAACTAGGTGCATATGCCACAGATGGCAGCAGCAAGGAAAACAAGGCAGGCTTGATTTTCTCCACAGGTTTCAAGGTGTTCTCAAAGCAGCTTCTAGAAAACTGTTTTGTGCCAAAAGGGGTATGAGTGTATGCGTATATTTATAAACATATATATTTATAAAGCTATAGTAGTTGCAACCTTTTAAGTGTAGCTGGAACCTGTCATGAAATGAAGAGGCACACAGATTTCCCACTCTGTGCTACCTTTGTGTCCTTGTTCAAACATAATAGGTTTTATAGTGGTATTGACCATGAAAAACCTAAACAACATCTTTGTAAGTAGCAGTACTTGATACTGCCTACGAGGGAGCACATACAAAGCATCTTCAGAATTTAAAGAGGAATTGAGAATAGTGTTGGAATATAGACTAGGGAAAACTGGTAATCAAAAAAGCTATTGCATCCTATAATTGATAACCTGGAACCTATAAATCACCAAAAAGCATTACAATAATAAAGACCTGGGGCAGAGCATAGCATACAGCACACATTTTAATTTCCTAGGAGTGGAATTTCTGTAACAAGAACAGAAGTCATCTTTTATCTTCATCACTTTGCTATCATGTAATAGGTCCCCACTGAGTAGCACCCTCTCTCCTGGTGACAGTATCTAGCATGATGACATAGTTACAATGTAAGCAAGGAACAGTGGTTTTCTGTATCCTGCATGCCTTTAAAAATTCCTAGTAGTACTTTTGTATGGTGCTCCCCCCTGTGTTGATGTGCACATTCCTTATATTCCTTTCAGAAACACTCAGGAGCGCACGTTCACATTTTCTTTGGCAGTTTGGTGGGAGTTGTTTTAGTAACAATCTAGCGTGGTGGGAGGTCTGTATTGCTTGTTAAGCAAATCAGCTGTTTCAGCCACCTGTACTAAGAATACAGACTTCTGTTCAGGAGCCCTACACATTTAAAGTTCAAGTTTCCCTACAATTAGGTTTCTTATCCTTTAATTTGCAAAAGGATTGAAAAATTGTCAGAAATATATTATTGTAGATGCACTCACTAGAACCTTTACTGTATTTATTTACATCTTTACTTATTTACTTTTTGCCTACTGAGTTGAAAAGTCATGAAGCTCTTGGTTGTGGACCCTACATATTTTTGGAAGAGTGCACCTGACCTGTTGCAGTGCAGCTGAGCTGCTTTGCCTTACAGTAAAGGGTTCACGCTTGTGATCCTGGTGAAAATGTCTTCCTTGCTGAAGGGACCGCAGCCAAAGGGAGGATGAAAGATGTCTAAGTGTCTTAGCATTGTGCTCTGGCAAATTAAGCCTGAGGTCAAGAGAGCCATGAGACGTAGTCCTGATGCTCAAGTGGGTGTTTACAGTGGTGTAAATCCACCACTTGTTCTCTCTGCATCTATTTCCCTGTTGTACTGTTCTACTAACCAAGCAATGGTGCTGTCTATGGCTGTGTGTATTGTGCTGCTGACACACTG
Source organism: Brachypteracias leptosomus (assembly GCA_013401335.1). Taxonomy (NCBI): domain Eukaryota; kingdom Metazoa; phylum Chordata; class Aves; order Coraciiformes; family Brachypteraciidae; genus Brachypteracias; species Brachypteracias leptosomus. Next base: position 13,848 of record VYZX01015961.1, on the reverse strand, counting down.
AGACACATCTCCATTGAAAGGACATTTCCCTGATCTGTAATCCAGGTGGGGAATCATGCCCAGCAGCCACACTTTACATTTTACAGCTTCACCAAAGCGGTTGGATTCTGCTTGTGTAGTAGGTGGCTGGGCTGGAAGGAAAGATCCATTTTCACAGTTTTATACGATGTGGTCTAGTTAAGTATGTGTACACCACAAAATGATTTCATAGCCCCCGTCTAAAGATCATCTCAGGGGTTTGGTCATGTTTTGAAAGAGCTTGATTGTATTTTAGTGGCTAACACCTGAATAATTGGTTTGTGGACTCACAGGGATACAAAAGAGGCAGTTTCAGTAGAGGAAGTCAGTAGTTGGGCTGTGGGAAGGTAAGCTTAGCATCACAGAAAGATTCTGCTTGAAATGCCTTTCCTTGGTTTCTAGAAGCAGTACATAAGCTCAGAGGCTTAACCCAGCCACTGGTATAATCTCAAACTAGCATTGCATCATCTGTTTTGCAGAATGCTTCTAGACACATTTTGGTGGTATTATTGTCAATTTACGGTGAATGCATAATATATTACAGCCATAGTTTGCCCCAGACGGTCTTGGATTTGCAAACTCTTTCCTAAAGAGTCATCCAAGTCAGAGCCAGGAGCTGGCAGAAGTGGTTGAGGGCTTGCTACCATTCAATTATTTCATTCTGTCATACTGGGTAGAAGGTTTTCCCCCTATTAAAAATGTTCTATTTTAATTTAATTTGCATAGTTGGCAATTTCCTTTAGCTTAAAAAACCTCAAAGGTAAAAAAGCAAACAAGCTTAACAAACCAAGCAAAAATTCCCTGGGGACTTTGACTATGGAGGAAAAAAAAACCATTAGAAACAAAGCACTTTGAATGAAATCACGATTGCTTATGCAAATGCACAAACTACTCCTGATTACACAAGCAAGTTAGATCCTTTATAATGATTTGGTTGTTTCAGATCAGAAACATTGCAGCTGTATTTGAGTCTGTCCTGAGGAGCTCCGTGCCCCTGAGGCCCCAGAGGAAGCCAGGACAATGGAGAAGTTTGCCTCGATTGATGAGGACTGGGTTAGGGAGCAATTAAGCAATCTGGACATCCATAAATCCATGGGTCCAGATGGGATGCACCCACAGCTGCTGAGGGAGCTGGCTGAGGTCATTGCTGGACCACTCTCCATCATCTTTGCCAAGTCTTGGGAAACGGGAGAGGTGCCTGAGGACTGGAGGAAAGCAAATGTCACTCCAGTCTTCAAAAAGGGCAAGAAGGAGGACCCGGGTAACTACAGACCGGTCAGCCTCACCTCCATCCCTGGGAAAGTGATGGAACACCTTATCCTTGGTGCCATCTCAAGGCATATCAAGGATAAGAGGGTCATTAGGGGCAGTCAACATGGCTTCACCAAGGG
>VYZX01015960.1:24305-36991 GCA_013401335.1 Brachypteracias leptosomus | reverse complement strand
TCTGTGATTCTGTGAAATAGGGAAAGCACTCTGGGATTACCTCTGTCTCTTGATTTATCAGTGAATGCTTCATTTTTTCCTTAAACATTCATTATTGTCTAGTATTAACATGCTATGGGCTTTCAGTCTCACTGTTGATTTTTATTCTAATGTTTTGTGACCAGGAATGTCACATGTTTAAACTGCAGAATTCATGTTTCTTTATCAACAGAAAGAGTAGAGCTTGTCTATACAAAAGGCTGAGCAGTGCTCTGGACAAAAGGTAACACCGCAAGATATCCTGTGGAATACAAGTTAGCATCTTATGGTGGAAAGTAAGTACAATAAAAAGCAAGTGCGTCTGCCTTAGAAATGATCAGAATAACATAAGGATGAAACCTGTGAAAAAGCGAATCATGGAATGAGGCAAAATACAATTTAAAAAAACCCACAAAACTTGTAGAAAGTCATTAAATATAAAAGAAAGAAAAATAGCTAGCAGGTAAAGAGAATGAAAAACACCTTCTTAACTTCTCCAGAAAAAAAAATCTTAGATAGATAAGACAAGTTTAAAGAAAATTGAGTAAAGGGCAGAATAGGAAGAGGACTATTTAGAAAAGGTAGACATTTCAAAGGAACAAGGCCTAATTAAATTCACATTAAAGTACCTAAACTGAAGAAGTCTATGAACTACTAGCAATTATCTTCCAGAACTTGTGGGGAACAATGGAGTTCCCAGCTGACTGGACAAGGTCAAATGTAATAAATGTCTCAAAAACTGGAGAAACGAGGACCCAAGGAATTATACAAATGTGTATATAATTTGTCCCTTTCAACTGGGAAGGTGACATGCTTTATCTTCCTTTACAACAGAATATCCTTGAACATCTTTACCTAAGATTGTCTTAAGTCCTGGCAAAGAAGACATAGTAGTTTTTGAGAAAGGAATCAATGATCTACCAATATTTTAAAAGTGCAAGCAAATTAACCTGTGTAATTACAAGTTTGTAAAGCCAACATTGATCCTAGGCAATGTAATGGCATCTATTTCTAAAGGGTTAAAAGATGAAAATATAATTTAACACCAGTTAACATGGTTTTATGGAAAATTAGTTATGTCATACAAACAATATGATTTTTAGATTATAAACTTGGTTGACACAATATATTTGGACTTCTTTCAACCATTTAAATTAGCAACACATGACATCCTAATTAAAAATTGGCATCATAGAAAATCAATTCAGCACACACTAAATGGATTAAAATTAGACAATGACAGTATCTCGAAGCATAAATGTGAATAAAGAATTATCATTAGGCAAAAGAACTGCCTCAGATAGCTTGTATTTTTTTAGTCCAATCCTAATAATTTCTATTACAAATGATATTACAGAAAAATACTTAATCAATAGTAGTCATAGTAATTTTTAAGATGCTGTAGTCCTGTGACATATTTTGGAAGTATACATCTTGTGCATACACACCCACATAAGTGCTGTTTTTTCTCATACTCTTCAAAGGAAAAAGTAACCATAAAAATTTCAAGCCTATGGCAACTGAGAATTTTGTGAAATAAATTAATATTAGATGGAAGGACTTTAATTTTGGGAAACGTCACTCCCATTTTCAAAAAGGCAAAAAAGGAAGACCCAGGCAACTACAGGTCAGTCAGTCTCACCTCTGTGTCCTGAGCTTGTGCAAAGCATTTGACACTGTCCCACCTGACATCCTTCTCTCTAAACTGGAGAGACATGGATTTTGTGGATGGACTACTCGATGCATAAGGAATTGGCTAGATCACACTCAAAGAGTTGTAATCAATGGCTCGATGTCCAAGTGGAGGCCAGAAACGAGTGGTCTTCCTGAGGGATCGGTACTGGGACTGGTCCTGTTTAACATCTTTGTTGGCAACACAGGCAGTGGGATTGAGTGTTCCCTCATCAAGTTTGTGGATGACACCAAGCTGTGTCATGTGGTCAACATGCTGGAGGGAAGAGATGTCATCCAGAGGGATTTTGACAGGCTGGAGAGGTGGGTCCATGCCAACCTCATGAAATTCAACATGAAGTTCAGTAAGGCCAAGTGCAAGGTCCTGCACCTGGGTTGGGGCAATCTCAAGTGCAAATACAGGCTGTGCGAGGAGTGGATTGAGAACAGTCCTGAGGAGAAAGACTTGGTGGTGCTGGTTGATGAAAGCTCAACATGAGCCAGCAATGTGCAAGTATAGCCCAGAAAGCCAACCATATCCTGGGCTATATCATAAGAACTGTGGCCAGCAGGTCAAGGGAGGTGATTCCGCCCCTCTACTCCACTCTTGTGAGACCCCATCTGGCATACCACATCCAGCTCTGGAGCCCCCAGCACAAGAATGACATGGACCTGCTGGAGTGGATCCAGGGGAGGGCTACAAAGATGATTAGAGGGGTGTAACGCCTCTCCTATGAGGACAGGCTGAGAAAGTTGGTCCTGTTCAGCCTGGAGAAGAGAAGGCTTAGGGGAGACCTTATTGTGGCCTTCCAGTATCTGAAGGAGGCGTACAAGAAGGCTGGGGAGAGACTTTTTACAAAGGCCTGTAGTGACAGGACCAGGGGTAGCAGCTTCAAACTGGAAGAGGGTAGATTAAATTGGAAATTAGAAGGAAATTCTTCATTTTGAAGGTGGTGAAGCACTGGAACATGTTGCCCAGGAGGGTTGTGGATGCTCCATCACTCAGTATGTTCAAGACTAGGTTGGATGGGGCCTTGCATGTCATGGTGCAGTGGGATATGTTCCTGACCATGGCAGAGGGCTTGGAATCTCTAAGGTCCCTTCCAACCCAAACCATTCTATGATTCTATATGTGGACCCGACCAAAGCTTTAGCAACAAAGACAAGGCAAACAAGACTTTTTCAAAATTATACTCACTACCTTAGGGAAATTATCCTAACTTTGTTTTTCTTTCAAAAGAGAGGAAAAACACATCAAGGGGCTTACCTAGACACATAGATAGGAAATCAGTTTACATCTGTATTTACAAGAAGTCATGTATTTCATTTATGTTATATATTACAACTGATACTCCTAGAATAGCTGTAAAACATTCATTGCTTTATTGTGCGTTCTAACTGTAGTGATTTTGTTTTAAAGTAAATAATACTCTGCTTACTAAAAGTTCCTGAAGCACTGTCATTCTTTGCACACTGAAAGCAAAAATAGAGACCCTTTGAAAACACTATACTAAAGCGAAGCCTACAACTGAATCGTAAATGAACTGCTCTTAAAATCTTCCCATAAAGGTTGTATAATTTTCTACTCAAGGAAGGATTGCTCATGGCTACACTGGCCTAGAAAGGTCAAAGGAAAAGGGAGGGTACAAGGAGTAGAAGATTGGTCTGTAATTAACTCTAAAATTAATAAAATGCCATGAAATACATGTTCTTAAAGCTGTAGCATCATATTACAGATCAAATCTATTGGTGATGAAGGCAACTTGTACTGCTCTGTAAATTTCATTCCTTTCTGAAAATATACTTTGTTATTTACTGCATTAATATGATGTTTTTCACCTACAATTAGAACATACTATATGGCTTCATCTGCAAAAATACTGCATTTAATGTAGTTCATTACCCTTGACACTTAGTAATCTACCATACAATGTTCTATGTGCTACCTTCAGAGAACACCAAGACTGCACATTTTAGATCAATTTTGTAAATGTCTTTAATTCTTCATGACTAAAATAACATTGAGTAGTATTGTACACTCAGAGGGGTTTAGATGCAAAACAACCCATGCAAGCACACACACACTACTTAATTTGATATCATTGCAGTTTTTTGTTAACTGTATTCAGCAATTAACACATTTAATAAAGAGTCTGAATGGATTTTATTTTTATCTACTGACATATATACAACAAATAAATGAAAAAAACACACTAAAAATTGTTATTGACAATGGTTTTGATTATGAACTATTGTTTTTCTCAAATTTCATGGCAATGTAAAGATAAATACTTTTCGTTTCTGAAAAAAAACTAATAAAATAAAGAGTAATTAAATAAGAGATTAATGTAAAAAGGCTGTTCTGGAGGATATGCTGACTTTGTAACAGGTGGAGGTGTTTGCATGTCAAATCAATTTCAGTCAAAGTGTGAAATTAATGTCTGTTTATGAGCTGAATGGATAAATCACACAGTTGGTGAAAGGATCTGGAAAGAACAAAGTACTGAAGAACTCCGAAGCAACTCTTTAGTGAAATAAATCAATTCTTTACAGAGAATCTTACTAATAGATATCACAGTATTTGAATTAAAATCTTCAGCTTTTTTTCCCATAGATCTTACTTCAGTAACAACTACTAATATGAACTGTGTTTTTAATAGTATCTGATATTCATATTTAATTGTCCACTTGAAATCATGTGACACTAGGAATTATTTCTATCTGGAACATGGTAATCAACGAAGTGACATTTAAGAAATTCAATAAATACTATAATGAAGGCACAAATTATGCAGAAACTATTTAATGATCCAAACCTGACTACGCCTTTCATCTTTTCATAGCAAAACTATTTCCAAAAAGCATATCAAAAGCCTCACCAAAATCCTAAAAGCTCCAACAGATTTTAGTAAGATAATAATAATCTATCTTAAAAAGATGGAAAAATGCAGGTGAACAAGAAAGTCGAGATTTTGTTTCATCTCAGTAACAGCTAAAATAAACTGCTATATAAAAATATCATGAAATGAGTTGTATTAAATTCCAGTACAGCATTTGTAAGACACCAGTTTCACAGAATAAGCTTACACACTATACTGGGATTTAGCACTGGTGGAGTTCTATTTTGATCTGAACAATAATCAGGCCTTCAAGAATCTGGATGACATCCAGTACAGGTGAAGATTGGTATGGAGTGCATCAATGTCATATACCAGCACCCTGGTGATAAAGGACTAGGCAGACATCAAGCTATCAGCTGTGCATAGACTGGCTTGCCAGCTCTAGCAGTTCAAAAAGAATCTGTACTCCCCCTTCTCCTCAACCTTATGGGCTTTCAACTCAGCTATGGAAAGTCCCACTGGGTCTGACCACTTGAACAAAAAGTAGACAATCTCTCTCCCTCCCTGCCCCTACTCACATACATATACAAATAACCAGGAAAAGAAAGACAATTTCATTATAAAGTTACACAAATTAGTAATTTCTGATGACACAAAACTGGGAGGGGTGGCTGACACCAGAAAACTGTGCTGCCATTCAGTGAGACCTGAACAGACTAGAGAGTTGGGCTGAGAATAACCGTATGAAATTCAACAAGGGCAAGTGTAGGGTACTCCTACCTGGGAGTCCTGGTGGGCAACAGGATGACCACAAGACAGCAATGTGCCCTTGTGGCCAAGAAGGCCAATGGTATCCTGCATTGCATTGAGAAGGCTGCTGGACCTGTGGGCCAGCAGGTCGAGGTAGGTTCTCCTCCCCTATTACTCTGCCCTGGCCCTGGTGAGGTCTTGTGTCCAGTTCTGGGTTCCATGGTTCAAGAAGGACAGGGAGAGGGGAGGAGGTACAGCAAAGGGCTACAAAGATGATTAGAGGACTAGAACATCCCTCATGATGAAAGACTGAGGGACTTGGGACTTTATAGCCTAGAGAAGACTGAGGGGGGATCTAACCAATGCTTATAAATACTTAAAGGATGGGTGTCCAGGAGGATGGGGCCAGATTCTTTTCAGTGGTGCCCAGTGACAGGATAAGAGGTAATGGGCACAAACTTGAACGTAGAAAGTTCCATCTAAATATGAGGAGGAACCTCTTTGCTTTGAAGGTGGCAGAGCACTGGAACAGGCTGCCCAGAGAGGTAGTGGAGTCTCCACTCTGGAGACATTCAAAACTCACCTGGACACTGTCCTCTCTAGGTGAACTTGCTCTGGCAGCAGGGTTGGACTAGATGATGTCCAGAGGTCCCTTCCAAGCCCTGTCATTCTGTGATTCTGTGATCTTATTATAATATTATTAGAAATTTACAGCTTTGTTTTTAAAATTTTTTGCTATCTAGTCTTCAAGAAAAAATATAAAATCTTAATAATGTTAATAAAAATACTGCCACACCAAATCTTTAGTTAAAATTTAATCAGACTTTAGAAATAACTTTTATGTTAAAGTCAAACATACTGAAAATTAATGTGGATGAAAAGCTATATACCATTACTCTCTTTTAATACAATAAAAATGTCTGGGCTGCTTTCTACATGGAATGTGTTCAATTCCAACTGACTTCTTAAGCTTCCTACCTACAGCCATGTGATATAACTGAGAAAAAATACATGTGTTGTACACTGGCTACATCTAACCAAATTTTAAATGTCAAGAGTGTTTTGATTATTTTAGTGGTTTTTTTTTTTACTTTTTAAATTCTGAAGTTTAAATTATGAAATATATTAATAAAGATATTCCTCGATGAAATCAGAAAATTAAAAATATACACAGGTATCAGGCCTGTAAGCCACACTATTTTTAACACACACATTTCTTTCCAGCATATTGAGAATCCGTATGATTAACAAAAAAGAATGCATTACACTAAAGATTATAGTGAAAGAAGCTAATGCATTGCTTAAACAGTATAACTGAACAGCTATATGGTAATCTGTAAACTGATTGAGGTGAAAACCAGACAATGATTGCATGTCTTTGGAGCGTAATTGAGCATAATGATATCAAGACCTGGTTGAGGACTCTGAAATGTGCTCTTATAAAATGAAGATAGGACATTAGATGCAGAGTTATTCAATTAATTTAAAAATAAAAATTGCATAAAATGCATTTACTTAAATTTGTACTCAAGCAATCTGGACTTATTGGTTTTGTTATTTTGTTAATTTATGAGGGAGAAGAAGAATTAGTGGTGTTACATGCTTTCTTCTTTTTATACTTATCAATAAGCCTCTGTTGCTTGCAAGTGTGTAACAAAGTATAGTGGCCTAGACATAAATTTGATCTTGCCCACTACTGCCTGCTAGTCTATAACTATGCAATATACTCAACCAATTAAAGCATAACATGATGTTATGTTCCTCAAGACCATGTGTATAATGGAAAGTGGGTTTTGTCTGCAACCCCAACTGTTACACAAAACTCAGGCAGATACTCTCCATTACTTTAAAACTCTTGCATTAATTATCAGTAACTTAGCATGCCTCTTTTCACTCTATTAACAACCTACTGATGATACTATTTATTCCTTGAAAGAAACTCAAGGATGTTGAAACTTAGAAACGCCTGCTGTAGGCTTACTTAAACAACATTCTCTGAAAAGGTCAGATAACAACAGAGGAAATCTTTCTTATTTGAAATGATTGATAATATGTTGTGCTGAAAATTAAGTGACTTACATTTGCCTATCCACAAAACTAACTTGCGCTCTATAGCACTACAAATAGATTTATTTATACAATATTATGGTGAGACTCTTTGTCAGTTCTCCACAGAAAAACAGCTTTAACATAGGAAGATATTCACATAAAATATGGAATATATTTATTGCCTCTCCTCCAAAAGTACACACTTGAATAATGTCTAAATTATAATACATAGGAACAAAATATATATAAAAAGCTTAACATACATGAAATAGATAAAAGAAAAAGGAAAGCTTTGAGTAAAATACGAGTAAAGTTTTCCTTGAATGACTTATGAGTTGTTTTCTTTCTAAGCATTACACTGTACATGATTTCCATGAATGTAAGTCTAATTGTGAGAGTCCTAAAAAAGCCTAATTCCATTATTCATTTTCAGCACAGGTTTTATCAGATCTCCAAGCAGCAACAAAATTTTATATCAATATTGGTACTGCAAGGACATTTATAAGCTAGTTTGTAAAAAACTGCACTGATTTATTAAGTACTTTAGCTATACACAAAAAGACAACTGACATTTATCTGAGCAACTGAAATATGTTTATGAAAGCATTTTTCTACTAGTCTCAGGAGAAAAGGAGTATCTTCTTCCAAACAACATTCATAATGAAGAGCTTAAAGCTTTACTGCTGAGTTGAGCATCAATACAAATTAAGGTTGTAAACTTGACATTTTCAGCTGCTTGCAGGGCTGATATACTTCCTGACATCTTCAAGAATTCTTAATAACTTCAAATTATATAAAATGCTCATAATTATATCACTGAGTCACCAGATATCTTTTATAACACTCTTATGAACTAAAATATTGACTAGTGAAATAACTTCATTAGTTTATATAATCATGTAAAGGCAGGAATAAAAACTGGGTTCTAAACAGGCTACAAAACAGATGTTTTTATACTGGTTATCAGGGAGTCTGGAAGTCAAAAGATTAAATATTTTTATCAGTCTGACAGGTTTACAGGTTTGAATGGGAGAAAAAATCTCAAGCTTAATAAAATTCTAAAACGTTTGCACCTAAAAATTCAATCTGACTATCATCTGCTTCTATGTCAGTGTGGTAGAGCTGATGGGAACACAAGCCTAATGATCCTTGGACATTTACAGTCATAAACCAACTGACTTTTAGATGTGGCACACCCATGACATGAGTAGAATAAGGCACATTATTCACTTTCTTATTCCTTTTTTTGGTTGCGACTCTAGACCTTATCAGGAAGGTGTCCAGGGCCAACTTCTTGTCCTGACATCACTGTTTGATATTGTTACAAGGCATAATGTCATGTTATTACACTACATCATCCTGATCTGAATATGTATGATAATGACTGTGTCTATCTCATCTACGTAGCAGGTAAATGTATGCCTGGACCTATACTAAGAAATGGCATAAACCAAATCTTTTTCAATTTAAATCTAAGTACTACATCAGATCACAAGTTGCTGGGCAAGTTTAGGCATAAATGGTCTTCACTTGTGATCTAAGTATAATTGAAATGCAACCCAAGAGGGAAACTGATTGAAAAAAAAAATACTGTGTGATTTGAGAATTAGTTAATGAAAAATTCTTTACCTATTGAATCTAAAGAAAGTTCCTGCTTTAGCCCATGACCAGCAACAAATTGCAAGAAAAGTCTCTCTGAAAAATATAGTCTTAGCATGTCAATGGTAGAAATATACTTTGTCTATTGGTGTTACAAGATTAAACTCTGACCTCAAAATGGTGGTATGCTGATATTAATATGGTTTTCATCCTTAGGATTACACTTTATGAACACTACCTCTATTTAGATGTATGTGTCATGTTGTTCTTTATAAGTACAGTAATATAAAAAAAATCAGTCAGGTTTTAGAGTCATTGCATGGCAGGACTGGAATTTAAGTTAGTGCTCAAAACATTTTCTTTCAATAAATAGTTTTCTGATTTAAAGTACATACTTTTGGTCAGCCTAAACCATTTTAATTACAGTGTTCAGAAGATACAAGGCCCTATTCTAATACACATTTAATGTTTATTCAAACTGAAGTAACTTCAACAAGGGAGACTAGCAACAACCTTCAACAAGATTATCATTCAGCATGTTAATGTTGTTCTTCCAGGAGGCGACATATGAGGATTTCAGTATGTCCTTTGTATGGAGAAATACACTGAAGCCTTCATAACCTTATTAAATACTCAGGTAAAAGAAAAAAATACATTAGAGACATAACTAGAACTTACAGTACAGCTTTTTAATTCCTTCCTTTCTAGAGATGTCTATCACTGAAATTCTGAAAACTGCTTTGACAGACTTAATGTTAAAAAAGATTCAGATAAGGATGCCCTTTACTTTTTCTCTATAGACCACGTATAAACCATCAAAGCCTGTAGTTTGCTTTCTTTTTAGCTAACTGCAATCATAGAGACAGTGTCTTTGAGGTCACATGTTGCAATCCATTAACTTTCTCATCATTATAATGAGGTTCTAACTTTAGACATTTTTTGACTGTTAAACAAAGGGGAAGCAGAATCATTGAGATATCTTGTTACAGGATAAAGGCTTAAGATTTTACACTTGGCCTAAAGCAGAAGATATGCTGGCAGCACAGATGGATAAAAGTTTTGTCACAGTAAAAGAAGATGAGAAAATTCTAATAAAACTAATGAGAGCATTAGGGTAAACCAGAGAAAAAAGTTATAATTCACCTTCATATTAAGACGTTTGCCATGCTTCTGAGATTGTAAATATTTTATTTTACAATTCTGAAATTAATTTCCAAAACTACAAGAACACAGAATGACTCACAATTGGTTGTAAAACAAAATGGAAAGTCAGAATCCAACCATCAAATGATAACAATATACATAACAGAGATGTCACTACTACTGCAAAATTCAATGTATACTTCAGGTGTTTTCAGAGTCCCCAGAAGTAGAAGGTTGAACTCCATAAATGAAATAAGTTATCTTTGATAAGATACACAAATACAAAAATGAAAACAGATGTCTTTAGATTAGAAATATCAGAAAGAGAAATGATAACAGAAAAATAACTCAGCAGGTAGATTTAGAATTTTGAACTTTTTCATGGAGGTATGATGAGATAAAGTAATTCCATAATTTTGGATTGAGGAAAAAGTACAAAGTATTACATATATAACTTGTGCCAAAATTCCCTTTCCACTGTATATCTGCTATTTCCACTTCATGTAATTCACAAATGGATTCTATAAAGAAAATAGATTGTCTTAATGAACACGGTCCCTAGAAATTACACAAGGAAAAAAATGAAATTTTGAAAGAAGGGATGAGAAGGGGTGGAATTAACTTAAAGAATATGTCATTGCCCTCGGGCAACACAACACACTTAAGCTGTGTAACTTAACAGAAAACCAAAACAAGGTGCATAAAAACCAAGATAATAGTAATTTAATAATAATTATTATGCAACAATATATGCACAAGGAAACTTAACAATGTACAGAATGTACAACACATGACCTAATTAGCATACTCCAATCAGTACTGTGAGTGGCAATAGCCAAGGGTGAGTGAATCCCAAGGAAATGTATATAATACTGGGGAAAAATCATAGTGAAAATATAATCCTAATCACTGTCATCATCACTGCCTGCTTCAATGGAGAGACCACCTGTAGAAGGATACTGGTGTGGAGAGCCAACACTGGGTTTCCTGGCTCACCACTGCGGATGATTTTCCCTTCTTGTTCCTCTCATCATTAGAGTTCACAATATGCCATCAGCCACAAACACCACTTACACAAACCTGTGCAGGCAAGCCGGTCTTAACATCCCTAGTACAATAGATGGATAGATTACTAAACATGCAGCTATAATCTACATAACTTTTCACTCTTTCTTTTGCCTGTTTTGGTGTTGAAACAGTAAGGTAACCACAGGTGAACTGAAATATTTATATAGGGTATTTCGGTTTATGGATGTTTAGGGAGAACTGCCACTCTTCTGATTAAGTTACTTTCAGTTACTGAACAGTGAACAGTCTCTCAATGTTTTACAGCATCTTTTGTATGAAAGTAATGTTCACAAAATTACTATCAAATAATTTTCAACGTATGTGCCATAAGAAACTATTAAAAACAGTATTAACTGGTTTTGTGCTTATACTGAAGGTGAACTAATTAACATGGAAATGAACCAAAAGTGATACCATACGTTAATAAGCAAGAGTTCTTTCTAGCTGCAGGTCTATGCAACCTATTAAAATAGAAAATATCAATATATTCATACATATTAATAGATAGGTATATTCTACTAGAATGAATCAACATCAGAATGTGTCAAACTGAAACTCATAGTCAAGAAAAATAAAAGATGCTTATGTTGCCAAGGCTGTCATCTCTTTGAGACACAGAAACACACATTAGGCTAGGGTCATTTAGATCTCTTTTGGGGAGTTAAATTTCCGCAACCTTATACATCTTAATTTCCACAATCATATGTGATATCTCCATTCTTTTGGTTTTGTTACATACTAATTTTGACATAGGTCTGTAAAGTTTCTTGGTAAGGCATGAAAACAAGTGTTGTAACTACTCCAATAAAGTGTGAGAAAACTAAGCATAATTTTCAAATAATATCTAATATAGGGAATTACATAGAAGAATGTAACATGCAAAATTTTTCAAATATGATAGAAATTTGTAGTTTGTATTGACCTTCAAGCAAAAAGCATTAAAACAATAACTTTCATTTTTACTTCAGCTGATTTTTAGTTATTTTGTGGGTATTTGCAAATCTGCATCTTCATTTGCCATTAATTAACAGTAGAGACAGTATCAAAACCCTGAATTTGTGAAAGGACTAAATTCTTATTTGAAATAAATTTCTTGGGGTGCAACAAAGGAAGTTAAAACATGAATTTAAAAACGTTAATTTAGTTCATACCTTGATAAACAGCTTTGAATCCTGGTGAGCCAATGCTGTCATCAGATTGTAAGTGAAGCCACATCTGGTTGCTCATGCTCACAATAAGATCAGGAACACTAGATCCAGTGAGTCTGTATGCGGGATAAATTGCAAAGTCATTTACAGAGGCATAAATTAATACTACTAAACATACTATTTTAAACTATTAATATAATATTTAGGCATATTTACCATATATCATCCTAGTGCTCTGATTGGCTGTTTTTTGATAAAATTCTATATGAATTTGAACAATGTGAAGTCTCACAAAAAATATATTTTGAATGACTGCATTCAAGTTAACAATGATTAAACACTTTTAATAAAGCTGTTCCTACATAAAGCTTTCATTAAATAATTAAGCTACTAGAGCTGT
>VYZX01015960.1:5432-20481 GCA_013401335.1 Brachypteracias leptosomus | reverse complement strand
TATTAAAGTGAAAAATAGCTATAGCAGTTAATGTGATAATGGGAGTCTCCCTTCTTAAGATAGCAAAATTAGCAATTAATATGAGCTAAGACTATTTCAGTTTTTTTTTTAAATTTTTTTTTAGGCAGCCAGGGAAATAAACATGAAGTATGTAGTCAGAGGCTAAATTGCTTCAAATGGAAAGGTACAAAATGTAAATTTTACAATTAGTTGATAATTAATTTTAAAAAGCAAGCTTTGATGTGTGAAGCACTCAATGTAACAAACAGACTGAACAACTCAGCATATAAAATACGTCAGTTCTCTGCAGTTTTTAGTGTCTGATATTAAAGCCTAAAAGAACTACTGAAGAACTGGAGGGAATTTTCTAGTGAATCATTTTCTTTGACGGTACTTGAATTTTAAGCTTACATTATATAAACAAATTACATACATTAAAATTACAAAGTTAAATAATAACTCATGACCCAGAAGAAACAACAGATGACAATACATTTCCAAGGAAATTTTTTATGTACTTACACATACAACACTGTTCTAGTATCACCAACTTTCCCAGCATCTCCAACAGTAAGAGTATCATAGCCTCTTTCCAGTTCAAACTCTTCAAAAGCAAGCTTGATGACCTATTAAAATTAAATAAGTCCGTTATTTCAAAACATACCTAAAGGTTATCTAACCGGTTTATCTGGCTACCCTAACTTAAGTCATGAAGCACTTGCTCATATATTCAGTTAGTCTTATTTGATTTGAGAAAGATGCTAAATACAGGAAAATGCTAAAACTGAAGCCAGGACTAAGACCCTTTGTATGTTTTAAATGAGTTAATATTTACAAGAGTGTCATTAAAGGATAAAAGAAGGAGGTTTAAAGAAAAACTAAATGGTCCTAAGATATCCATAGCCATGAAAACAGTATTAACACAAATGTCCGTATAATTATTTTGACAATAGGTCATAGATACTTTTTGTGATCTAATAGAGGTCTGCCAGATGTTGAGATAAAGTATACTGCATTATCTGCATTCTCTTTCAATAATCACAAGAATTTGAGTCAATATGCTGTAGATAAAATAATACACATTTCCATCTGCCCCCGATGTACCTCCTAGTATTCCTATATTTTAACAGTGGTTAACATCAAAATTTCATTACTAAATCAAGACTAATAAAGCCAAAAAAAAGTTAGAAAAATATGCTGAAGCATAAAAGCAGAGTTGTTTCTGGTAATAAAAATAACTATGTATATAAGAGTTTTACTTTTAATGCAATTTTTATTTTGTGTGTGGGAGGAAACCTGATAGAATATTCCACGAGAAAATATGGTAATGTATTATTTAAATATGCTCCATTTGGTTAGACTCACGAACTCTTTTACATTATAATTTAAAAACAAATGTGAATGTTCGTCTCTTTAATAATAAAATAAGTTACAAAAAAGTAATTGGACATAAACCTCAGATTAAATATTTAAAGACCTGGTTAATCATACAGGAAAAGTCACAAGAAAAGTTTCTTTATGGGAAATACACTGCATGTGAAGCAATATTAGACACTATTAAACCACATCTTCACTTCCATGCTGTTATTTTATGCTAACACACAAAATGTATTGGAAAGACACACAAATGGTTGAGATTTAAGAGGTCTAACTTAAATACCTTTAATTTGATTCACAAAATGTAAATTTTACCATGTAAACATTAAGAACCCAGTTTAATCATGGCTCCTTTTCCAGTCAGAGGACAGAAAACAGCACCCAAAACATAAGTCACATTACCGGTCTTAGGGTGGACCAAACTGCAATTTAAAGTTACCTTTTCAAATGACTATAGGGGGAGTTTGGATGATTATGGAAGACTAATAGACTTATTTAGATAGAACTAGTTCCTCTGTAGATAAAGTTCTGGATGATCAGAAGAATTGTTAAAATTTGTTAGATGGAGGGAGGGTTGCTTGTCAGTTTATTTTTGAGGAAGAATGTAAGACAGTTTTGTATGGATATAGATATGAATACAGTGTGGGAAAAACTTAAAAGGATTGAACTAATACCAGCAAGAACAATGTATCCATATGTGGTTAAATAATACTCATTTATATACTGGGAGAAAAAAACAAATCCGAGACACTTCTCCAGATTCAACGTTGTTTTGCAATTAAAACATCCAGTAATGCTAATCCGATCAACACCATTAAATATGCTTATTCTGAACTGATTAAAATAAAGAAAATAATTAATTTTCATTAAGAAAAATTGGAAACACAAAAATTACTTCCAAATCTATTATATTTGTTTCTGGATGATCAATTATACTTCTTACAGAAGAATGATCCTGTTTACTTTCTGAAATGTCTTCTAAGCAATTCAGAATGATTACTTATGGTTAGATAAATAGACTGTGAAAACAAAACAGCTTAAAAATTTGAGTCAACTAAGGAGGTACCTATACAGAAGCTCTGCAAGCGAATTTCTTGTCATAATTACTGTTTCCTTAGAAGCACTTTCCTTTATCCTAGCCACTCCTGCACTTTATATGTCTGCTGGTATAATTGCTATAGCAAGCAATGGGGAAAGGCAGCACCAGAGTTGTACTAAAAGAATTTTCTGTATGGATATTATTCCTGGAAGAAGCAGTAGGAAACATGGGAAAGTGACATTTTCTAAATACATAGGTGTACATGTTCTTTTCACTACTAATAAGACCTATTTTATTATCTCTTAAATATGTTAGAAATGTAAGCATTTAATACAATAAAAAGTGAGAGCAGTAAATTCTGGTTTAAGATGCAAACAGAAAAGAGGACTACTCATAAGATGTCTCTTATATTTACAAAAAGATCAAGCAAACAACTTCAAACAATACACATGTGCTAGTGGGAATGTGTCTTATAAAAACAAAAATATTAAATAAGAAGCAGGGCCTCCCTGAAGGAACCCCGTTGCCTCAGTAAAATATAGGAAGAACAGGGAAATGGAATTGAGGATCCTTAAAGTTTTCAAATCATAAGTGTGTTCATTATAAGGGCTTCTGATGAAAGCTGTTTGCAACTGTTACAGGCTACTCCATTTCATTGACGTATTAGCATAAAATATAATAGTGTTTTCCTACTTTGCATTTTCTCCCTACTGCTTTGTAAAATTTGAAAGTAACATGATCATGCAAATGTTTTTTACTGCAATTTCTTTTACAGACACCTCATGCTCAAAGGGATTTGAAAGCTGAAAAAGCCATTGTTACAGGCACAAACATGGAAATACTGCTATAGTCCTTCAGATTCTTACTTTTTTAAATATTTCTTTTAAAAATGAGCCAGATGATTAAACCAGGGCTTTAAACAAAGTTTTGGACCATTTATTTCACTTAAAGAAAAACATAATATAGAAGTAACACCAAAAGATGAAATTAGCATTAGAGAATGTATATATGGATCCAGTATTCCTTCAAAATTTTAAAAAGGTGCTATTTCCCTAGCCCCCCCATCCTACAGTGATAGGTCTTCAAGTCTTAAGAGTCACCATGACTATGTACAAAATCCTGTAGAAGAGGAAACGTAGATCATCGACTAGAAATAGCAATAAAACTAGCTAAGTCATGCACAAATTCTATGGATGATTAAATCTGAACAACAGACATCTCCTTTTCACCAACTCATGAAAGCACAAGAATGTCCATATCAAATCAGAGGATAATTATTATTTCTAGGTACAAGTTACAAATACAGAGGAATGCTTTATAGAAATAGGACCACAATACTGAGCCCATGGCAACTGTAAGCATTAAGAAAATATATGTATGGGAACATTTTCTGAAATATAAGGGAGTTTTTTAACCCCAACACTAAAGACATTTTCTGCAAAGACTTTTTAATAAAGTAGCAGCACTTCTCTCTGTCTTTTCAAGATCATACAAATACAGAATGCT
The DNA here is from genome assembly GCA_013401335.1 of Brachypteracias leptosomus. Lineage (NCBI taxonomy): Eukaryota > Metazoa > Chordata > Aves > Coraciiformes > Brachypteraciidae > Brachypteracias > Brachypteracias leptosomus. The sequence goes on along the minus strand of VYZX01015960.1, from coordinate 16,559 downwards.
TTTAAATAATGAGAACAATGATAATGTAATATAAATATAGCTCTTAAGCACCTTTTTTGCAAGAATGTAAATTTGCAACTGGGTATCAGTTCTTAAGTCACCAATGAAAACAGTAACAAAATTCTGAAACAAAAAACTTCAGAGAAAATGTTTAATTAAACTTCATCTTTATTAAGTAATGTATTAGGAACTGTCCAACATTTACGTGCTCAAAGGAGTGATGTGGCAAACAGTTAATGGACCTTGTAGAGCTACGCTGATTGCTAGCCACTAAATATTTCCTACATTTACTTCCCCATATGCACGTAACTAAAGTAGAGGCCTAAGGGTCTAACTTATCCTTAGACAACAAAGTGGTATCTTAATTAGAACCTGAATCTGATCTCCTGTAATCATCATCCTTGTTAATATGATCCAGATAGTGTGAAACTGTTGACTGCCTGTACTGGTTTTGGCTTATTTTCTTCATATCAGCTTGCATGGTGCTGGGCTTCAGACTTGTGGTGAAAACAGTGCTAATAACATAGGGATGTTTTAATTGTTGCTGAACAGTGCTTGCACAGCATCAAGAAGTTGGCAGGTGACACAGATGGGACAACTGACCCCAACTGACCAAAAATATATCCCATACCATACGATGTCATGTTCAGCAATAAAAGCTGATGAATAAAAGAGATGAAGGGGTTTTGTTGGTGGTTTTCTTTTTTCTTTTTCCTTATTATTGACTCTGGAATGTTAGAGGTTGGTTTGGGTTTTTTTTAAGAAATGGTAACAGTAGAGTTTACAAAGATTTTTACACAGAAGATATTAACATGCTTTACAAAGGAGGACAGTCTTTATTACTACAATTTTAGATTGAAATAGAGTCATAAAATAAGTTGTGAAAGACAATTCAATAGCCCAAGGAACAGTAGTATCCAGACACCTCATTAATTTCTCTGTTCATTAGGTAACACTATCTTCCTTGAAATGATAAAAAATTGTAAGGTTTCAAGTACAATCAGATTTGATTTGTTTCTGTTGGCAGTTTTTCTTTCTTCCTTTGTTTACTCACTTTTGGGCGTGTAAGAAACACAAGGAGAGAATGATGTTTAGATTGTTATTCAAATATATATTTGACTATTAGGGTGAAAACAACTGCAGTAAATAGGAGGCAAAGTTAATAATTCGTAACTTCCAGGTTGAAGTAGGCTGTCTCCAGACAGACAAAACAAACTTTAGGCCAAAAAGAAGGGCCTATCCTGCAAAACTTTAATTCCTTCTACTTTTGATATTTGATGGCAAACTTACTGAAAACACTTGGATTATTCCATTTAAAAAAATATATATGTTGAAGGCTTTAGGTACTACCTTTAACCAACAAATGCAGTTACTTAAAACACAATTCTAAAACAAATTTTCTTGTTTTTTAATATTGGCATTGTGATTTGTATTTCTCATTCTCAGGAACTTATTTTCTTTTTAGCTCTCACTAATGACCTGAAAATGAACCTAATAATCATACCTGGTAGAAATTAAATAAAGACAAAAACCAAATAACAGTAATAATATAGCAAGTAAGAGTAATAATATAAAACAAAATGTGTGTATGCCATTTTAAAAAAAAGAAAGAAAAAATAATATAATAATTTTAATTTTAAAAAAAATCTTAAAAAAGATTATATAAATTGCAATTTTCAAATCCAACAGTTTGTTTTATAATGAGTATTACCAGCTGCTTGCCTCATATCCCAAACATTTCTTTTTTTTTCCCCCCTGCTTTTCATTCTTTGGATTGCCTATGATAACACAGCTTTTCTATATTCTCTACATTGAATGTCCTTGCCATATACAACACAGTCATTCCTCAGCAAATTGAGGCTGAATAACTTGAAATCTTGAAATGAAAACAATACCAATAATCTTAAGAAAATCAGTTCATTTTGTTTATGTACTAAATGTCAAGAAGTGATTTGACATTGACCTTAGAAAAGTTCTGTAAGGAAAAACTTTCCTATAATATATGCACACAGTAAGAATGGATATAGAGTGGCTGAAAGCTCAATTATGAAAAAAACTGAAACAAACTAGAATTAACTGCAGAAATCAGAATAATAAAATTCTTATTACTGTGAAGTGCCATTGTTACTCATAGCTGCTGATTATGCAAAATAGTTCTATACTCATGTATTTAGGTAATTTAAACATATCCACACTAAGGTAATGAGCACATTATTAAAGATAGTTTTGTTTCTTGTGTACCATAATGATGATTTCAGAGTTAACACAACTGCCACAATCTGTTAATCAGTCAGATAAGAAGCATAACAGCTTGTTGCCAAGTTAGATTTTAATCTTCAGCAATAGTGTCTGGATATCATGTCAAGTTTCAGTTTACCACCTTAATCATTTTGACATTTTTCTTCTCTTTTGGTTTTGTTTTATATATACGCAAATATGTTGCCATTTCTAAATACATAGAATAGTATAAAGCATTAAAAACTAATTTGTAAGTCAAATACCAAAGTCCAATGAAAGTTTCACATATTTATGTGAACCATATTTTTAATATTATATTTTAATTTTCAGTCAGCTTGATTTAAATCTGAAATAGAAAATTAAAATTAAAACAATAAAAAGCAGAATTGCAGGAAGTTACAAACAATCATTCATATGTTCACACTAAGAGGTTGAAATTCATAACTTTTGGACAATTTTAAAAAAAATTCTCTGATGTAGTAGCATGTTCTTCTATTTCTCATTTTCCTTCAAAGGAAAATGCCAAGTATATGGCTTTTATTTTTGCTGCTGTTGCTCCAACTGTTAGATTATCAGTAGGAAAATATATGAAAGTATAAGCTTTAAAGAAACACTACACACTATTTATTTTTTTTTAACAGAACAATGGAAAAGAAGGTAAACCCAATGCAGATATTACTACCTTTCTTTGCCATTCATTAAAAATAATTCCAACTGTGCTTATATCTTTGAAGATCTTATTCAAAACATTTTAAGCATTTTTCCTAAAATGGTGTGCAGCACCCACTTGTGGAAAAGGCACAGTAATGAAAAAAATTAAAGAAATACTTTTAGATTTGCTGCTCAAAACAAGCTTTGAAAATACTGTTCTTTAAATTTGAAAATGAAAAGCTCCTGGTTAGCATTTCTTAAAAATAAGTTATATACACATTAACTAAGAATACACAAATCACCAGATAAGAGCTCCAATTTAAATAAAGGCTGAGAATTTTACTTGTTACTTGAGCACATAAATTTTTTTGACCTCCAAATTCAAGCAGGTGAAACACACTTGGCTTACTCTGTTTGACTGTTATCTTACTTCCTACAATCTTTGAAGAATAGGTTAATTTTATTACTTAATCCAAAGTGCTTATGTAGCTTGATAAAGCACAAGAAATAAGGGGCTGCATGAAGAAGTGGTTACATATCAAAGGTGCACATTCACTTATACAAACACAAATCATTCTCTAGACAGAGCCCTAGGTGGGAATCTGGAGAGTCAGATCTCAGCTCTGCTATTACAATGCAGTACTTCAGACAACTCATTTCAGGTCCTTGAAAATGACTTATTTAACAGCACATTTCCTCAAGAGTTTTCTGGCATTTTAATTCTTCTTACTTAAACTTTACGTAAAACATTATCAAGATTTGACAAACATTCAAACTTCAGAAGAGGTAGACATTAAAAAATATAATCTAATGAATTCTATGTATCCCAACTCAAACATGACTATAACAAGATACATTGAGGGAATTCATCAACCTTTGTAATGACGTGTTGACTAGTGGAATGTCCAGGAGATAACAGTAACAAAATAACAAAGCAGTGTTTGTTTTCATGACCTTAAAACAAAAATTCATTAGGGGAAATCTAGATCCTTATAACAACCAAAGTACTTACAACTCAAATGTTATTTCTGACCAAACATGTTGAGTAAAGTCAGTATTTCATGCACTCTATAGCTATGAAACTAATTTTAAAGATAGTTTCCTTCAGTACTAACAGTCTGTCAAACAGTAGCAGAAAGGTCTATAAGCACCTGTGTTCTCTGAGGAGTACTTCAGCTTGTCAGTCTCTTGATATTATGGCAAAATAGTTCCAAGGGCACAAACTATTCAGAAGGGTGATGTGTCCTGGCATCGCACTATATTGTGCAACCAGGCAATTGAAGTGAATATTCGAAAGCCTCCAAAGGTACAGAGAGATGCCTAAATATTTATAGAAGTAAACGCCTCAGAAAAATATAACATTTCAGTGGAATTAATTTGCTAGAAATGTATACAGTCTTAAGAGTTCAACTACTGTTTAATGCTATTCAGAACACAAAATGGAAAGGCCTGATCCAAACTGAGTCAAGTTAGAAACTCTGATAAAGCAGGTATGTTACTGTGTTAATGGAAGATTGTATTTATGGAAGTGAACTTTTTGAGGAAAAGCAAAGAGTAAGTCAGGATATAGCGTATCCTTCATTACGCTAAAATCATATGCCCACATTCAGATATTTTCTATTTTCTGACTTTTAACTGTCTCTCTAGAAGGGTATGGATTTTCCTGTACAAGAGCTTGCACAAACATCTTGAATATCTGAGCCTCTCATGCAGTTATAGACCCTTGAGGATGTCCAAATGAATTGTATACCTTGTGTCTTGAAGTATTTGATGTCATAAGAAGCACCCTGCTTCATATATAAAACCTCCTCATTAAAATGTTAAAGCATATAAACTGCTCACATATATTTATAGATACAAGATTTTTNGGGACTAGGGGTGGGCACCGGGCACCCAGCCAAGGTAAACCCACCACAACATGATATTAATGAATGCTACAAACGAAAGCATATTCCTGTAATAAAAGTGTAGTAATAATCCATGGACATTGTATTGTCATAACATCAACATTTATATGTTGATCTATATAACTCTGAACAGTTTTTAGATGATGTTACATACTATAAAGAAATTTAAATATCTTGAGATTAACTTCCTTCTGAATAAAAGCATGCAAATAAGCTTGCCCTTTGTTTAAATTATGAATAAGAAAAAATATGAATATGAAATTTTGGCATTAATATATCCAGACAATCTTAAACTAACTTTGAAAGTTGCATTTTCCCTCAAGCTTTTATTCCTATCGTGTTTTTAAAACATACAACTACATGGCTTGTTGTCCAAATGTACTTTTGAAATAAGAAACAAATTGTTTTCTATGTAATTCTCTGTATTACTCTAGTAAACCAGAACTCAAGGCTAAAATTCTAGCCCTGTTGAAGCAAACAGAATAAACACGTATTTTCATGTTGAAACATCCTCCTATCGCTTCTTCTAATACCTCAATCTATTAAAAGGAAATTGGCTAAATGATTGCCTCACACATAGTTTTCAGAAGTTTGTATGATACTTGTTCGTGTTTTATCTCACAAAATTACATTTTTGTGATATATACTGTGATAATATTCTAAATGCAACAAATTTTAATTAGCCTTGTATTAAACTAGATTGTATATTTTTGAGCCAGAAAATAAATGAAAGTTTAAACCAAAAAAAGAAACAGTCTTGCTATTTTGGAGAGATTTGAACTGCCTATGATCTAGGAAGTAGTAAGAAGGTTAGCATGTGACACCAAACTTCGTAATTTACCGGCCACGAATAACAAGGAAAGAATCCATGAATTGCAGCCTGCAGGAAATACCCACATTCAAGCAGTTTATGAAAGACTGTATTCCAAGAGAGGGATCCTGCACTGGAGCAGTGAAAAAATGTAGAGAACGGAGTGTCAGAGAGGAGCTGTTAATGAACTGACTGCAGCCCAGGTTCCCTGCTCTCCTGCACAGTTTGGTGGGGTAGGATACAGAAGACAAAAAGGTTTTAACATTGTTTTTCACCATCCTACCCTATTTTTAATTGACAATAAATTAATCTTCCCCAAGTTGACTGTTTTGCCTGTGAGGATAATTGGTAATTTCCCTGTTCTTACATTCAATCATGAACTATTTCATCTTACATTCTCCCCCTCTCCTGATGAGAAGGGGGAGTGAGAGAGCAGCTTGGTGGGCAGCTAGCAGCCAGGCAAGGTCAACCCACCACAACTATGTAGGAGAATTGTCTTAATACTATAAATCGAAACATTAAAATTACTTCTAAATAAAATTATTTATGAATGTATTTGCATTTAACTATATTAAATATTAATAATCTACTAGTGATCATGGTTGGAAAACAAAACAATTTCTCCCAAAAGCCGTAAGAATAATGATAATGATGACAGCACATTCATTTTGAGCCTTGTTCAGCAATGCTTCGCATAGTTTAAACTTCCAAACACAAAATCTAATTACATATTTAATGTTGTGCGTAATATAAGTCTACCTACCTTGGCTTTAAAATCTAATCTTCCACACCTGAATGCATTTTCTCAAATCCTCTAATTATGCTGAAAATGTCCCTCATGTCTGAATGATAATTAATGTATTTGTTTTCACCCTGTGCCATTCTCTGCCATGAACTCTATCTGTGTTAAGAGAAAGTGGTAAATATGATGGACTTTTAGGATTGCAGGCTTAATCCTTATACTATCTACCTTGATTTTACATCTTTGCATCTGTAAGCACTTGAGTGACCTATATTGCTAAAAAATGACACCACATTCAGCGAAGATAATCTTTGGTCATTAGTCTCAAAGCCATATAGCAATCTGCTCAAATATGCAGGTAATAGTGCCCCGTAAGTACACATTGTGGCATAAGCTATTATTTGGATCTAATTCAAATTATACATGGGTAAACAGAACATTTTCTGTCTGATCACTTACGCATCATCTGTAATGAATATACAATGAGGAGATTCTGTAAAAATTACATTAAAATGTAAAGAGAATAGTAGAGAAGGGTAGGTGCAGTTTTCCCTCTACAGTACTATATGACTTTTAAATCAGTGTATAATGTATAAATAATTTACTTCAGGAAGACTATTTTTAGTTAATAGCAAAATGTACTGACAATAAAATAACAGAAAAAAAGAGGAAGAATATCCTTACAGATACATTTAAAAGACTTTTAGACCAGTTTTAAATAAGTGAGATTGTTTCCAAAGACATGACTTCATTACTTCCTTGTTGAAAACCTTATTCATTTACAAACATGAAGATATTGGCTAGAAACATAAACAGTGTAAGACATTTTTCAGACAATCTGGGCCAGTGACCAAGCAGAGCAGATTTTAAGATATGAGAACAGTGCAAATCTGACTTACATGTCAACGTAAACTGCAAAAAACTTTAAGTGCAGTTATGTGTTTACTTTTGCCTTTTTTAACTAATTAATGAAGTAATATTCTTGTTTTCCTGCGATTTCTGCTTTTGTTTATATATTACTACACATAAGCTTTAATAGCAAAGTATAATCACTGAACATTTTAGAAACACAGATGATCACAATTCTGATTTTGAAATTGTAAGGATGATAAATATAATATATTCCCATATTTTATTATCATAATTTCCATGTGTTTATACAAATAAGTGTAAAGATGCAATATATCAAAATACTGTAGAATATCCTGCAAAGCATAAACATAGTATGCATTTATTATATTCAGCATAAATTCTGACGCTTGCATTGTATTATTTTATCTTGCAGAGCTGCAGAATGAGACTTTGTAATGCAGTCTAGGGGGGGACTGATTTGGATAAATCATGTGCAAGTTTGTCTTCACTAAAACTGATCTATCTTGAACAAAACCAACAGCATTGAATCAAAGCATTTGAGAAAACATGATTAAACTTTGTCCCAGCACTCCATACCAAAAGCAGAGCACAAAAGGCTAGAACTATTTTTTAATACCTGACCAAGAGAAGGTATTAAGTCTTTATAACATGAAATAAAAATGAAAAAAATAATTTATCAAGATAAATGAAAACAAATACATTTTAAAGTGTAATAAATGTTGTCATTTGACACCTTCTATGTATAATCATGTACTGGTGGCCTTTTTTACATGAAGAAAAGAACTTACAGCAATATATGTAATATGGCCTTTGTTATCAGGCACAGGACACAGGATAGGATAAAGTAGAATAGCATAAAGACTCTAGAAAGGGCAGGTTAGGTTAGGTTAGGTTAGAATAGAATAGAATAGAATAGAATATTTCAGTTGGAAGGGATCTACAATGATCATGTAGTCCAACTGCCTCATCAATTCAGGGCTGACCAAAAGCGTGGTATTAAGGGCACTGTCCAAATGCCTCTTAAACACTGACAGGCTTGGGGCATTTACTACTTCTCTAGGAAGCCTGTTCCAGTGTTTGACCACTCTCTTATTATTATTTATTATTAATGTACAGTTTAAACCTTCCCTGTTGCAGCTTTGAACCATTCTCATGTATCCTGTCACTGGATAAAAGGGAGAAAAACTCAGCACCTCCCTCTCTACTTCCCCTCCTCAGGTAAGGATACTCTTAAATGATAAAAGTAAAAATAAAAGAACTTTGATGTCAACAGTCCAATGCTGCCGTGTAGGGGAATTAACAGAAATGCAGTATCCTAAAGCTGTACTTATCTAAGAGAAAATACTCCAAGCACAATATCCTATGTACCTTTAAATTAAAATATGAAAAGGGAGAGGCTCTGTAATAATTAGTGTCAGGAAGATGATATTTGTTTAAAATTTTATCAGTTTACACAAGTTGTTTTCTAATAAAACAATCTTAGTGAGTACGATTTTAGAAATTAGAACTGCAGAATTAATTTGCATTTTATATAACTATGTTTTATTTCCTCATTAAATATGTATTTTAAGTATAACTTAAACAATATGATTGCTTCAATATGTGAAGCAAAGTGTTGTCTTCCCCATATAAATGTTCTTTCTACAGATATTTGAAGTGTTCTATGAAACAAAGTGAAAAGAGCAAGTCAAAAGATATTTAGATCTTCTAATATTTCACCCACATGTTATCAATTACAAATAATCTTTCACTTATTTATTTCATAGAATCATAGAATGGTTCAGGTTGGAAGGGACCTCTCAAGATCATCTAGTTCCAACTCCCCTGCCATGGGAGGGACACCTCCGACTAGACCAGGCTGCCCAGGACCTCATCCAACCTGGTCTTGAACACCTTCAGGGATGGAGCATCCACAACTTCCCTGGGCAGCCTGTCTCACCTGCGTCTCACCACCCTCTGAGTAAAGAATTTCCTTCTCATTTCTAATCTAAATCTACCCTCTTCCAGTTTGAACCCATTACCCCTCATCCTATCACTACAGGCCTTTGCGAAAAGTCCCTCTCCAGCCTTCTTGTAGGCCCCCTTCAGATACTGGAAGGCTGCAATGAGATCGTCCCGGAGCCTTCTCTTCTGCAGGCTGAACAAGCCTAATTCTCTCAACCTGTCTTCATAGGAGAGGTATTTCAGCCATCTAATCATCTTTGTAACCCTCCTTTGGACCTATTTCCTCCTCTGAATCTAGTTCCTTGTCACAAAGTGTTTTTCCTTTGAGAGTACAAAGAATTTTATTAATACTTCAGTTATCTGAAAACATAAAACTTTACAAACTGAAATTAAGAGCAAAATTATGAAGTCACATGTACCAGAATATACTTAAAAATCCAAACAAAGAAACCAATCAAAGCCATTTGAAAAACTCTAAGCCACTGTATAGCACCCAGGTTTAGTTCTACTGTGTGTGACACTATGCAAAATTTCAGTGATTACATTTTTATCTGCTCCTCTCTAGTTGCTGAAAAAATGCAGGCAATCATGTTGGCCTGTGTCAAAACTAGAAGGAAAATCTGTCTGGTTGAGCTTAATTCTGTGGGATCTGCAAATTTTTCTTTAGGAATTTAGTGAGATGATGAAAGAAAATTTGATTACAGCACTGGGCTTCCCACCTTCTTCTAATTATGCAACATCTCACAGTTATTTTCTGACTGAAATCTGACATGGAGAGCAACAAGAACAATGACCCTGTTTCCTGCTCTGCTCAAAAAGCATCATAATCACACTTTGTGATGAAAAGCACAGTCATCTACGTTGTGGAAGAGAGTGACACTGAGAATGAGTTGAAACAGAAACATGGTAAAATGAATGACAATCACTTAAGATGTAGATGATTAGAGACCTGTTAAAATGTGTAGTTGTGTACGAAAAAGTGTAAAGCAGGCATGAATCAAGCCCATTGTGGACATGTAACTGGATTTCAAGTATGTACATTCAAACCTTGAAATACACATCCCTGCTCCTTCCCACTTGAGATGTATGGTGAACTGCCTCAGTCCTCACTTGAGATTTGTATATCCAAAGAGCGTATTACTAAATGCAGCAGATTGCCAGATACAGATAGCAAGAAGCAATTTTTGCCTTCAGAATACAACAAATCAGTATCACTAAACATGATAGCTCTACCTACCCATCATATATAAAAACATATAGTCTATATGCACAAACATATAGTCAAATAATGCATACAGACAGACAAATATGTACAAAAGCTTCACTAGGTTTTAGGTGTTGTTTGTTCTTTCTAGTGCAGTGATCATTTTCAAAGACTTTACTGTTGAACATGGACTCTTGGAAGACTAATTTCTGATAAATAAATATTTGCTCTCATCTTTTAACTGAGATGTACAAAACATTACAACTATTTAATATGTGCTGTGAGAGAAATGACTGTCATGAAACCAGCCATTTATTTGTACTGTGGATGCTTTCTTATACACATAATAAGTTTAAATACACCTACATATTAAGTCTCAATACACCCAACGACCACTAGAATACAAGTCACTAACCTAGACTAATTCTGTATTACAGCTGATCACCATTTCACCTATGTTCCGGTCAGCCTCACCTCCATCCCTGGGAAAGTGATGGAACACCTTATCCCTGGTGCCATCTCAAGGCATATCAAAGATAAGAGGGTCATTAGGGGCAGTCAACATGGCTTCACCAAGGGGAAGTCGTGCTTGACCAACCTCATAGCCTTTTAGGAGGATGTAACGAGGTGGATGGATGATGGCAGAGCAGTGGATGTGGTCTACCTTGACTTCAGTAAAGCATTTGACAAGGTCTCCCACAGCATCCTCACAGCTAAACTGAGGAAGTGTGGACTGGACGAACGGGTAGTGAGGTGG
>VYZX01015956.1:192-30354 GCA_013401335.1 Brachypteracias leptosomus | reverse complement strand
GGATGGTTGAACTGAGTAGCAAGATAAGACTTCCTGGATATTTACAGCAGCTGTTGGGGTGGTTGTATCTCTTTCCATCCATGCATATGTGCATGATACTAGCACTACCACTAAGANGACAAAGACAACTCCCCTATTTCCAATGAGGTTATTCAGCTATTTGTCAATAACAAGAACATAGACAACTTCACCACTGATGATAATGGCACTGCAGAGTTTAGCATTGACACATCCAAAATGTTGGATCCTGAGATGAATCTGAAAGTGAGTACAAAACAAGGCTGAATAGAGACAGAGAGATGGCTACTCTCAAACTGAATCCAAGAAAGATGGGATTAGGTTTGAATCCTGGTAATAAAAACATGCTTTCTCTGGCTTATTTCATGTTCTAGAGCTATCAAAAATTACTATGAAAGTAAGGAAACCACCTGAGGTTTTGCAATTCAATGGCTTACTGCATGCTGCAAGACCATTGTGTTGCTTCTTCCTTACCAGTTTGGCTTTATACACAGTTCTTAAATATATGCATTTTGTGAACTAATCATTCTGATGACAGTATGTCATAATGATTTCCCTAGTGTCCTATGTTTGTCTTCCTTTTCTTCTCATCAGGCAACTTACAAAACCAGTGACCAGTGTCACACTGAAGGTTGGATAGAGCCTTCCTACCCTGACGCGTCTTTCTCTGTCCAGCGCTTCTACTCCTGGACTAGCAGTTTTGTGAGGATTGAGCCTTTGTGGAAGGAGCTGAGCTGTGGCCAGAAAAGGATGATCACCGTGCATTATGTCTTGAACACAGAAGGGTACAAGAACATCAACACCATGAGCTTCTACTATGTGGTGAGTGTAGAATTGTTGCATGGTTTACTGAAGGAGCTTGTCCAGGCAGCTATCTTGAAGGTCATCCACAGCAATGATGTCAGTAAGTGCTCTTCTAGCTTTTGGATTACCAGCCAGCACAATCGCCAACAACCCAAGAATAGAAACAGCACTGAGTTGGTTTGGCAAAACTACCCACTCAGGTAGTAGGGCACAACTACCCACTCCAGCCTCTACCAACCTATAAATGTATTGCTCTTCTTTGCACAGGGCANTAATGTAGGGAATGTAGAGTGTCTGGCTTATGGGGCTATCTGAACCTAGTCATGTGATCAAACTCACATTAAATCTGAGAGCATCTGGATCTAAACCCAGGCATGCCACCTCCTGGCAAATCCAGGATTTTCCAGTTTATCTTTTACATACAGATTACTTCATTGACTGATGCAGCTATATGCCAGTTGAGGATGGCTACCACCACAATAGATCTTTATGCTTCTCTCCTTATTGGTCCCTTTCTCTCTTCTAACAGACCAAAATGGCACTTTCACCATCCCACTTGTGGTCAATGAGAAAATGGCTCCAGCCCTTCAGCTGTTAGTATATACCTTACACCCTGCCAAGGAGCTGGTGGCAGACAGTGTCCGATTTCCAGTTGAGAAGTGTGTCAAAAACAAGATGAGAGGCACTAAGATACAATGAGTGCTACCTCAGATAAATAAAAATTCTTTTTACACACATTCACAGCAGACGTCTGCTTTTATTTCTTGTTTCCTTTCACTTTTCTCGATGTCACTCTCTTCATATTCCTTTTTTCTCTTTGGCCTTATATCTCCCCTTTATCATCACCTCCTGCTCTCATTGTCAAAAGGAAAATCTTCTTTCAACATTAAAAACTACTTTTCAGGAAACCCAGATGGTTCCTGCCTCTCTCAAACTATACTTAGTGTCCTATTTTATTTAGCCTGTCTGTTCTTTAGCATAACAAACACAATTCAACATTATCCCACTCCAATTTTTAATCTAATTATTTACACTTTTTTTTCCTGAAAAATAAAATTTACTAGAACTAACTACATACAGAAAAAGAAGAGCAAAAATAGCAATCTGGGGCTTACGTTTTCCTTCCATATTTTTTTACTGGTACATTTCCATCTGTCATTTTGAAATCAGATTTCACCCTTGAGATTTTTCTGTTCTTGAGTTCGTAAAAGCTAAAATACATGAAACACTAGGAGAAGACAAAGCAAGTGAGATTAAACAAAATGTTTCCAGTTACCTGATCTGGTCTTCCCCTCCATTTTTTTCCCTTCTTATCCAACATAAATGTAAAATAGATTTTTCTCTGAATAGATTCAAAACAGAATGTTTTAAATATTTGTTAAGGTGGGCTATGGACCTAGTAAAAATGTTATTTGCTCACTGTAATGCTTATTACATGTAGTCTGTGTCATAATAAGGTTGGATTTGATAATAGCAGTAACAGAATCACACTTTATTTTAAATCACTTGAGGTAGGCTTCATTTAAGCTCTCACAGGAGTCTAAATATGCTTATTGTCTAAGCTTCCATTATAGTGGAGGCCTGGTCAACATAGGCTGGGGAGACCAGATGTCTCTCTCCAGGCAGACTACCTGTGCTTTAAGAGAAGAGCCTTCTACTCTCCTTCTTACCTTCTGTTCACACACACATCCAGAGCTGCCCTGAGAAGTAGGAATTAGCAATACCAACATCTGTTCCATATATTTCAGGTCCAGTTGCAATTTTCTGAAAAGCAGATGTACTCAGCTTCCAATGTCAGTTTAGTCATTGAAGCTACTGCCAACTCCTTCTGTGGTGTGAGGGCAGTGGATCAGAGTGTGCTGCTTCTGAAGTCCGAGACAGAGCTGTCTGCGGAAACGGTAAGCTTCCCAAACAAATACATTGTCTCCTTCCACTGCTTCCTCCTCCTCCATTACAGTGTTTCTTCACTTGAGATTGTAAGACTGTGCTAGACTTCTGCTTTTTGCATGTGCTGGTCATAAATGATCTATAATAGGCATTACACAGCTTTTGTTTCTTAACAGTTGGAAGTCCTCTTTCATGTAGGATTTGGTTTAACCAGTGACTGGTCTCTCACAGTATGACCCTCTGGCATATAAGCCATCCTTCCCACTTCTGTGTCATCAGCAAACTTCCTGAGGGTACACTCTGCCCTATCACCAAGACCATTAATAAAGATGTTGAACAGGATTTGACCTAGTATTGGACCCTGGGGTACACCACTAGTTACTAGCCTTCAATTAGACTTTGTGCCACTGATCACCATGCTTCGCGTCCAGCCGTTCAGCCAATTCGGGCAGTCCAGGAAACAGAGCAGTATTTCAAATTGAGCAACATCTCAACTCTGGCAATTTGCAGCACATGATGGTGTAATCAGAATTGATCTTTACACACACACAGGTTTTGTGTTTCCTTCCCCCTCACAGATATATAACCTGCATCCCCTGCAAGACTTTCAAGGCTACATGTTCAATGGGCTCAATCTAGAAGATGACCCCCAAGACCCATGTGTCTCATCTGACAACATCTTTCACAAAGGCTTGTATTACACACCTGTAATGTCTGGATTAGGCCCAGACGTGTATCAGTTCCTCAAGATAAGTGTTCTGTACATTACTTAAACCTGTCAAAGTGAGTTTCCACTTATGTAGCTTTAGATGTTTCTGTAAATGACAATGTTAGTAAAACTCATACAAGCTAAACTCTCCCCATCAACTCCGGTGCCTACTGTGATTTTCCAGTAAGAACAAGCTCTCATAAGTGTCTACACTGATGTTTCTTTGTGGTGAAAAGACAGTAAGGGGAAACAGGGAGGAATGGAATAAACCTCAATTACAATATGGTTATGGTTAATATTGAAATGTATTTTTTACAGGATATGGGCATGAAATTTTTTACCAATTCAAAGGTTCGGCAACCAGTTGTGTGTACTAGTGAGACTGTAAGACCCCCAACATATTTCTGGAATTCAGGATTCATGGCTTCTATACACCATGTCAAAACATCAGGTAATAGAGGGGACAGGAAAGTGATTTTATTTTTCTCCTTAAAAGAAGTGGTATTCATGTGACACGGACATAGATAGTACTTAGGAATCACACTGATGTTGATATTGAGTATTGGCCTGGCACAGAATAAGATGTCTTAAGAGAATGGCTAATGCCTAAAAAAGCCTTTCAGGTCTTCACTTGTGATAGCTGGAAGACGTCTCCTATGAAGACAGGCTGAGAGAATTGGGCTTTTTCAGCCTGGAGAAGAGAAGGCTTCAGGAAGACCTTGTTGCAGCCTTCCAGTATCTGAAGGCAGGCTTACAAGAAGGCTGGGGAGGGACTTTTCACAAAGGCCTGAAGTGATAGGACAAAGGGTAATGGGCCCAAACTGGAAGAGGGTAGATTTAGATTGAAAATTAGAAAGAAATTCTATACCCTGAGGGTGGTGAGACAGTGGAACAGGTTGCTGAGGGGGGCTGCGGATGCTCCATCCCTGGAGGTGTTCAAGGCCAGGTTGGATGGGGCCTTGAGCCCCAGGGGAGTTGGAATTGGATGATCTTTGAAGTCCCTTCAAATCCAAACCATTCTAGGATCCTATGACTCTATGATTCATGGGAAGTGTTGGCAATTGGTAGAATGTCACACAAAACAAAAACTGTTGACACTGATTCCTTTCTGACCAGAGCTTGTCTGAAAAGACAGTGCAATAGTATGGACAGCAAAGAGATGTAAGAGCTAAGTGACCTGAGTTCTAGTCCTAGGTCTCATGCTCATATCTGGAGACCAAAGCACTTCAAGTAATGTTTTCTTTCTCTGTGATACCAGGTTATTCATAATCCAGAGATATATTAGTGACATTAATTGATACTTGTGCAGTATTACCAATAGTCTCAGTTAGAAAGAAATAAGTAAACACTAATCATCCTTCATACTGGCCCATGCATTTTAAAAACTGTCCTTTTTGTGAGTCTTTGTTATATGAACCAGATTTTACTAAATTCCCATTATCTTTTACCAGCTGAAGTTGCTAGAGAGAAACATGGGAAGAGACTTATCCTTGAGACTGTTTGGAAACTTTTCCCTGAAACTTGGATTTGGGATATAGTCCTAATTAAGTGAGTACTGCTTCTTCTCTGTCTTTGCTTCACTTTTTAAAGTTACTAAATAATATGTCCTCTGATGTCCTGCAAGGTGGCAATTCCTTGCCACCTCTTCTTATCTTTTGGCCTGGAAGACCTAGCTTTTTCAATCACCAGCTGACCACCTGCCCTCCTGTCTTCCACCTGACCAACTGCCCTTCTGTCTTCCGTGATAAAATTACCCTATCCCCAAAGACATCTATTCCCACGTATATACTGTGGATCATATTATCAGACTAATATTTTAGAGAAAGGAACACCTCTGTCTAAAATATGGTTATGCAATGCAAGAATTCCAAGTTTTCTTTCCAAATTCAGGGAAATGATGGGCAGAAGAACTTTAAAATGGGTTTTTCTCAGAAGATTTTGGTGATAAGTTCTGGGGAGACTTGGATGTTCACTTTCTGCAGACAGAATAGGGGTAGTGCTGATTTTCAAACCACGCTGCCTCTAATAAGAAGCAAGATATATGAAACTTACCCTTTCTAAACTCATCCTTTATCCATTACCATCAGCTCTACTGGAGAAGCCAGCATCTCATACACCATCCCTGACACCATCACTGAATGGAAGGCCAGTGCCTTCTGTGTGGAAGAGCTGGCTGGATTTGGTGTGTCTATGCCTGCCACCCTGACAGCCTTCCAGCCTTTCTTTGTGGACTTGACCTTGCCATACTCTATCATCCAAGGAGAAGGTTTCCTGCTCAGAGCCAATGTCTTCAACTACCTTGACTACCGTGTTAAGGTGTGTACTTCTGCCCACATTCTTAGACCCTACTGCAAAGAAACTGCAGCAAAATGGTTGGTGTAGATGCACCAGGTCAAGCTAATATGATTCAATATCCTGATCAGGAACCAGATGTATGCATAGGATATCTAACATCTCAAGGGAGAATGTCATGAGAAGCAAAAGGGAGTACTGTTAAGGTTACATACAATGGATGATTCATCTAATGCCTTCATCGTAGGCCTTAAATATGCCCTACACTGGACATAAGTAGGGTCTATCTCACCCTTCTCTAACAATAAAGCACCACTTGCTTATGGTACAAAACCTTTATCCCATTACACTCCTCTTTCTGTTCTCAGATTAATGTTTTGCTGTCAGATTCCCTTGATTATCAAGCCAAACTCATCTCTGCAGTGGATGATGGATGTGTATGTGCCAAACAAAGAAAGACCTATGTCTGAAATATTTTCCCCAAAGTAATTGGTATGTGCCTTTGAGTCTATCTGGTTTTCTGTCCTGAGATTGATATTAATTAATTTATACCTCCCATGGAAAACAAAACCCTCTTCCAACGTGGAGAACTTGGTCTACCACTGGTCTTTCCAACTGTTTCGGCTAAAGAGCTCCTCCACAACTGAAATGTGTTTATCATTCTTATTTTCAGAGATCAGGTCTCTTCCCATATGTCTCACCTAGGGTGACTAACCATTCATTATGTTGCACTACTTAATATCTGTAGATATTCATTATCAGATTATTTTCTTACTTTAGCCATCATTCTTCAAGTTAGAGGTCCATTTTTTTTCCTCCTTTTCTGCTACTATTTAAGGTAATGTAGAATTCAACATTACTGCAGAGACTGAAGATGATGTAGCTTGTGGAGACAAAGCATCTAGGAACATCAGTATTGACTACAGGGACACCCAGATCAGAACACTGTTGGTTGAGGTACTGCTGACAACTCTTGCTGGGATAGGGTCTGCCTGTTCTATCTAAGGCCAAGTCCCCTCCCATTTGATGTCCTCTTCCATGCAGATCAGTGGGTGCTGGTTAAGTGCATGTCTCGCTTATGCAGAGGAAAAACTGGAAGTGAGGGTCTCCATCTGATGGGAACTCCCTTTCAGTAGCAGCCATATCGAGTATGAACCTGTAAACTGTTGCTTTGATCCTACTGTCTTATGATGCAGGATGCTGGGGCTGGGTGTGGCTCTTCTGTCACTGCATTTCTTCTGCATGCTTTGTTCTCATCCACTGCATGTCTCTTCTTCCCATCACCATACAGCCTGAAGGCATCAGAAGGGAAAAGACCCAAAGCTCCCTAATCTGTACAAAAGGTAAGGGTCTTATAACTGCTGTCTTGAGAGGAACTGAAAGGAAGGTTGGAGTTTGCACTCTTGCTTGCAGCGCTCATTGACGCTGTCCCTTCCCTTTTCCCCTGGAGTTGCCCAAGTGGCATCTAGTGTGAGCATTACAGTTCAATTCCCTGCTACAAAATTCATGTGTGGTCTGGTGCACATCACTTAGGGAATGTCTGTGCTGCAGTCAACAGTGCTAAGATGTTGAAGGAAGGATGCTATGGAGCTATCAAAGAGAGATCACCTTTTTCTGCAAAATCTGCCCCGCGTTTTCACACACTCATGTTAACTGCTGTCCTCTATTCCAAGGATAATTGTAGGTTGCAGCTTTCCATTTCTAGTGGGAACGGGAGAGGAAATGTAAAATTCCCTTCCACACCATCTCAACAGTGACAGCAAAGGGTCTCCAAGGTTTCCTGGTAGCTCTGCCTAAAAGAGGCACAAAAGCAGCCCTGACCCTCACCAACCAGCTCTCCCCATTGTCTCACTGAAGAAATAAATTCCCAGGGTTCACAGACACTACAACCTGTAAGCACACGACTTACCTTATTCAACGGATTTTTTTTAAGCAATGACAGTTACTGCACCATTTGGTGTGTTTTTCAGAATTTTTGTTTTGTTGTGCCTTCTTCTCTTGATGTTCTTAGTAATAGATGTGAGTTTCTGTCTCTTACTGTCTCTTGTTTGCATTTTTTCACTGTGCAATTTCTACCAGCAGCATTTCACTGATGTTCCTATACAAATGACCACAACACAATATTTTTCTACACAGATGATGTGGTTATTCAAGATGTTGCTTTAGATCTGCCTACAAATGTGGTGGAAGGATCAGCCAGAGCTTCCTTTTCTGTTGTTGGTAAGTATATAATTAATAAAACATAAAAAGAAAGAAAATGTAAAAATATAAAATGAAAGCTTTTTCAGTAATCCAAATGTGAGTATCCATTCCTTGTGTGGAAAACTTTCAAGCAAAGAAACTTACTCTCATCTTGTCCAGCAAAGCTCTTTGCTACATCAGAGAAATGAAGTTTAAATATTGGCTAAATCCTTCCTTATTTTTCTGTTAAATTTATTGCACTTGAATGTTTTGCTCTGAAATACCACAGTTCTGAGTGATGACCTCAGCCAAACTCATGCCAGTATGACTTTTTTTACTCACCCAACTGCAAATCAGAGATGCTAGTGGAATCTTTTCAGTCTTTTTTCCTGAAAAGGGCTTGGTTACTTGCTAGTCATAAAGTCTTTGCTTTGTAATGCTGGTGATTTCAGCTCATTCCAGAAATCCCTTGCTAGATCTGTGTTATTTTTCCTAAAAATAACAATTTAGAAGTAGTCTATGATGTATCTGTACCCTTTTCTGCATCAGTTGTTAATTCTTTAATAGATGGCTCATCTCTGGGCTGTTCCCTGAGCCTCCTCTGGAAACAGAAGTTTCCTGGAAGTTCTTCTTTTCATTTCTAGTAAGAAATATCTACTTGAAGTGGTACTAAAATAGATAGTGTTTCTGGTGTGGGCAATTTAAATTCTTCCTTGTGGACTGCAAAGCAGAACAGAACACAGCACTCTGCACTGAGAGCTTCATGCTTGTTGCAAAGGATTGTATCTCATCTAGGCTTTTCATGATTCTGCCTATGGAAGAGAAATTACTATTTATTTCAGTGGCCATGCATTGTGTTAATCCCCACGGCATCTCCTCTTCTCCAGGTGACATCATGGGTGCTGCCATGCAGAACCTGCACCAGCTCCTCCAGATGCCATTCAGCTGTGGAGAGCAGAACATGGTCCTTTTTGCACCCAACATCTGTCCTGGACTATCTGAACAAGACAGGGCAGCTGAGTGAAGAGGTCAAATCCAAGGCCATCGGATACTTGGTCAGAGGTCAGAACTTTGTGCTTTCCTTACAATGTATTCTGAAATTCCCATTGAGGCTCAGTGGGCAGAAACAGCAACATGGCTATCCTAGCAGTACAGCATCATGCTGTACCACAGCTCAGTGACCCAAGGTTCTGCCCTGATCAAGACATTTGTTATCTTTGCTTTATCTTCTTTCTTTCCTTATCCAATTTTGTGGAGACTCAACTGCCATGTTTCCTTTGAGGCTCTGCCTTTCAGTCCTTCCTCCTTTTCCACCCAGGCACAGCAAGGATCTTAATCCTGTTAGTCTAGTTGGAGTACAGAGCTAATACTCTTCTGCTTATTCTATGGCTCAGTGTTTCTGCAGGAGATGTTTCATGCTTCCATCTAAGCTCCCTCAGAGCTCCCCTGCTGCTTGGTAGATATACATTTCCTTTCCTACTGTAGTTCCAGGTTAATTGGACAGCAAACAAAATAGGGTTTTGTTTTTAAACCGGGAAACACTTTCTTTCCCATGTTTTTGAAGGCTACCAGAAGCAGCTGTCATACAAACATCCCTATGGGTCCTACAGCATCTTTGGCTCCAGAGATAAAGAAGGGAACACCTGGTGAGTGACTGGGAGCAGAAATGGCTCAGAGATTAATTTGCATTGAATTCACATGATGTGGGTAAGACACGTCTTTACTAGCTAAATCAAATGTATAGAGCTTGCTAGGACTAAGAAAGATGGCTCTCGACACCCTTCCGGGTGGGGTGCGTAGAGAGAAGATAATCCCCAAAGACCACACACTTCTGCTCTCTCCCATAAAACCCAATGCACTGCAGTGCTCTGTAGCTAGAATCAGTCCCAGAGTGTGCTGAACACCCTTCCTGTGTCACATATAACTGCTGTTCCTTTAACTACCCTCTCCTGGATGAGTACACAAAGAAAAAGCAAACCACCAGCATGTTGACTGTAACTCTTCATGCTTATGCATAGCATGAATGGGAGGGCTGACTTTTTCTGTCTCTACTTCCAATACTCATCTCACAGATTCATCTTTCCCTTACAGGCTCACTGCTTTTGTGTACAAATCATTTACACAAGCTAGTCACTTCATCTATATTGATGACAATGTCCAGGCTCAAACCCTGATGTGGCTGGCAAAAAAACAGAAGCCAGATGGCTGTTTCCGAAGCGTTGGGACACTCTTCAACAATGCCTTGAAGGTGGTAGAGAATTACTTCCTGTTCAAATTTACACTCTTTTCATTAAGAACATGCTGTCCTATTACTGTCAAAAACTATACTTTACTTCAAATGCCTGTCCTCTGCCAAGGACTAACTCTCCACACCTTACAGTGACTATTTTCAGCTTGGTCAGCTTCCCCACACTGTACTTTACATCTTATGGACACCTGACATAGCTTTATGGGTCTGTAAGCTTGAAGGAGTGATGCTTCTTGAGGTGATAGGAACAGGCTTCTCTTGATTTAAAGATCTTTAAGAGCTATGTGTATGTTCTCCTTCCTTTTGGACTGCCTCCATAATTGGCCACACTGTCCCAGCTTGGGATATGGCAATTCATATTTTAAGACTTCTCACTCATGGAATTCACTGCTTATTCTTCTCTCTGTGTCCTTTTCAGGGAGGAGTAGAGGGCGAATTGTCACTTTCTGCCTATATCACCATTGCCATGCTAGAAGCTCAGCACTCCAGCTCAGTAAGTAGCCCTTCAGCTGCTGGTATTCAGCTGGAACTGGTCCCCAGTTGTTGACTTGGCTCCAGTGTCCACTACAAATTGTCTAGGTAGTAAAGAAAGATAAAGAGAGCTCCCAGGGAACACAACCCTGCTCTGTATCTGCACTAGTTGCTGTGATAGAGAAGTTTCCCATCTCTATACCTCTTAAAACATCAGTATTCAAGAAGAAATTGTACAGACCTCAGTGGGATTAGGTCTTCTATTTGAAAGACCCAAGACATTTAGCAACACCTTTTAGTTTCCAATAAAAAAACTTGACAGCTAGTAACCCACCCACTATGGTTTAGCCTTAAATAAGGCTTAGCCAAGAAAGTAAGTTATTGCAGGTAAATCTATAAAGTCTACAAATGGAACAAAAAGCTATGCTGGAAAAACAAAGATCCATCAGAGTGAAAAGCCAATCTGTCATTTTTTAAAAGTGGCTAGTACAAAGGAGATGTTAGACTTCAATATATGAATTTCTCTGCTTCCAGTTTGTCATAACCTTTCTGTGGACCTTCCTGATTAGTGCACTAGTGAGGTCACGGAGTCAAACTGTGAACATTTTTTACTTCGTGCAAACCTAGTGTAACTCCATAGAACTAAATTAAAATTACACCAGAGTCACTGAGGATAGAGATGGGTAGTGTGGATATGTTCAAGACAACAGACCCTTGACTGTAGAAGTGTAGAGTGAATTATTATCATGAGGGTAAGCAGAAAGAATTGCCTATGAAAGAAACAGAACAGTCTTCTGTTTATAGTCCAACATCTTCAAGAACACACTGAAAAGCTACTTGATTTGTTTGATGTTTCCTCTGAAATTGCTCTTTAAAGAGTGCTGTATATTTTCTCCTGAAGTCAGTATACAAACTGAAGTCCCATTTCCATTTTTGTAATAGTGGCAGGGTGAAGAACAGGTTTAAAGAAAATAAATGCTTGGCCAGGTGAAGACTACTGTCCTGAATTAGACCAATATGTGTGTGTGTTTGTTTGTTGTTTTGTTTGTTTGTTTGTTTTAAAGTACTCTGTAGTCCGAAATGCCTTTTATTGTCTGGAAACTGCATCTGAGAAGAATATCAGTGTTGTTTACACCCAGGCACTCATGGCCTATGCTTTCTGCTTAGCTCGCAACACAGAAAAATGTGAATCATTCCTTAGAGAGTTACAGAAATCAACAAGGGAAGTTGGTGAGTTTCAGCCATTTGGGGAATTTGGGAAGCGGGAAGATGGAATAATCTTACTGATGGTACATGGTCTAACTATTTAGAGTCTAGGTACGTGAACCAACCTCCACAAAAAATCTATGGAGCATAGCACAACTGTTGCTCTATATAGAGGGTACTTGTGGGAAAGTTGCCAGGACACAGTACCTCTCTCAGTCAGCATAGAGCAGTGACACTCATAAGCCGTTTTGGTTGCTCCTTGCCCTCTCCCTGTTTATTCAGATGGCTCACAGCACTGGGAACAGGAGAAGAGGTCTCCATCAGATAAATCTCCCTCCTTCCTTGACCATGCCTCATCAGCTGAAGTTGAAATCAACAGTTATGTGCTGCTGGCATTGCTTTACAAACCCAATCGGAATCAAGAGGATCTCACAAGGGCCTCGGGGATTGTGCAGTGGATCATCAGGCAGCAGAATCCCTATGGAGGTTTCTCTTCCACCCAGGTGCCAAAGTTCCCTTCCACTCCCCAGAGGTTCTAGGAATTGAGGTACTGGTTCAGGGTGCCAGTGGGGCTTTGACTACCTAGTCTTATTTCTCTTTTGTGTCTACTGTCTCAAATACAGAGACCAACTCTTTGTTTTAGAGAGACCAAAATACTTTTTTTTTTCCTTTTCTTCTTAACTATAGAAAGGTTAAAGCCATACAAGAGTAATTTGACTAGCAACAAATACAGATATTTGTGTTGGGGATGAGCCTAGAAAGCACTGGGTCACAGCTGTTATGTGACCAAGAGGTGCTCTGTGGATCCCTAGAAAACAAATTAAAAGCTTAGAAGTGTGCTCTAGTGCTCACATTTTATGTCCTGAGACCTTTATATGAGTAAGAGTTTTATTCCACCCTAGAACATACATACCAGAATTAAATGGATCCTTATATATGGGAACCCTGGAATTACACACAAATTCAGGGTTTCTTTAGCCAGGATGAAGTGACTGTGCTTTGTCTTGGAACTATGACTTCGAACTCCTCTGTACTGGTCACACTGTGTAGCTAATTGTCTTTTATTATTTCTTTTCCTTCAGGATACAGTCTTTGCTCTTCAAGCCCTTGCTGCTTATGGTGAGGCCACCTACAATTCTGTTACACAAGATATAGTCAAGATCACTTCCAAAAAACCTTTTGAGAATGTATTTACTGTCACTAATATGAACAGACTCCTGCTGCAACAGACTCCCCTTCCTGAGATCCCTGAGAAATACAGCCTAACAGTGAATGGCAGTGGATGTGTACTTATGCAAGTAAGCATCTACTCTCCTCTTCATTGTGTCTCACGTTCTGCATACAATACAGACATGGTTTTGGTAATCCTTTTATCGAGTTCTCTTTATTTTTTCCTAATTATTTGATTTCCCTAAACTATTTAAGCACTCTTTTCCCCAGCCCACATTCTGACTCCTGTAGAGTCACAGCATGGAAAAAATACTCCTTTCTGATGAGCAGCTGGTTTCTATCTGAGAGGTGACCCTGAGTACCCACATCTTCATTGTTAAAGAGCAGAAGTCTGGTGTGTCTGTAATTGATGTAAGCAAGGATCTTTCATATAAAACCAAGAGCAACATTGCCAGGAAACTTCACTAAGTCTGACACTTATTTTTTGGAATGCAAAGAAAAACCCTTGGTATATTTGAACAAAAGGATTTTTTCCTCTTCCAGACAGCACTAAGATACAACATTCACCTTCCAGAGGGGGTCTTTGGATTTTCACTCTCAGTACAAACATCAAATGCTTCCTGCCCACTGGATGGTCCAGCAAAATTTGATATTGTCCTCATTAGCAGGTAATGTGCTATCAACAGACCCACTGCACAGACAAGACATACAGAGAAGATTGCTGTGTGTATTCAGTTCTGCTTATAATGCCAAGAACCGTGAGCTGATCAATGTGCTGATGATATCAGCCTTTAAGACACAATATCCCAAAAGATCTTGTGACAGTAACTGATGGTGATGGCACATACTTGGCCCCTTCATACTAGGGGTCTCCCCAGTGTCTCACAACTGAACCAGTCAGCAACCGCATGTGATTCATGCCAACTTCTCCACAACGTATGAGGCCAGGAGTAGAGATTTGAGGTTTCAGGCGTGGTCCAGACTGACAGGGGCCTCTGTTTCAGTTACACAGGGAAACGCAGAAGCTCCAACATGGTCATTATTGATATGAAGATGCTCTCTGGCTTTGTTCCTGTTAAGTCTTCCCTGGATAAGGTAAACTATAGGAGCAAGATTAAATTACTCACCTCAGGGACAGAGGACAAGACTGATCATGATGGAAACAGAGGTCTGGCTAAGAATCATACACTCACAAACCCTGTGAGGTGGTTGCATGGCTGCATCATCTTCATTTCTGGGTGGAGTGCCCTACAGGGAGTTGCAAGTACACAAATCTTCCCACATTAAAGACTAGGAAGGGTTTCAGCTAGAGCCTGACCAGCTGGCAGCTGTAACTGGGAGCTGGCACTGCCCAGTTAGAGGAAGGGTGGGAAATCTGTCAGATTAGTTCTGAAAACAGTACAACACTGGAATCAGGCAGTATTCCCCAAATGAACTGCAGTGCCCTCGACTAAGTGGTAGATTTTGTTCAGTCCTCATTATCTATTCAGCAACATTTGAACTCAAAAAATCAGCTGCCAGACCTTGATATCTGGCTAGGAACAGAATGAATCCCACAGTCATGCAATTGTGTCTGAGGTAGCACTTGTTTTTTACTTGGTTTATAAATACATTTATCTCCAATTCCTTATTTTAAAGCTCATTGATGGTCACACAGTGATGCAAG
Source organism: Brachypteracias leptosomus (assembly GCA_013401335.1). Taxonomy (NCBI): domain Eukaryota; kingdom Metazoa; phylum Chordata; class Aves; order Coraciiformes; family Brachypteraciidae; genus Brachypteracias; species Brachypteracias leptosomus. The sequence goes on along the minus strand of VYZX01015956.1, from coordinate 15,702 downwards.
TAGAAAACAAGAAAAACCATGTTCTCCTTTATCTGGAAAACGTAAGTTCTGATCACTGTCTACTTGATTTTCACAAAAAATGCAAACAGCATGTAATAGATGCACCGACAGTGTGGATACACTCTATAAAGTGCATTTATCATGTTCCCTTCCTCATTGGTTCTCCCCTGTAAACACTAAACTTCTTACTCCTCAAACTTCCCATAACATCCCAATGTCCCAAACAGCTTCAAACTGATGTCTGCCCTAGTAGCAACTAGAAATAAGTTAATCAAAAAAAGCACATAGAAATTAATAAAAAATTCTTTCTCTTTTCAGTCAATAGCAGTTAAACATCAGTGAAGAGGTTCCTTTGTGTGCATGTCTCTTGGTAGGCTTCTCATAAACCTCAGTCCTTCCAACAGGATATGAAACACTGCTCTGATCTCCCCTGGAAATATTTCCATTCCTCCTCTTATGTTAGTTCATTCCCAAATTTAGTATGTAATCTAATCCCTGGGACAGAATTTACATAGTAAAATACATTTGCTTAGAGTCTTGCAGAACTAACAATAGAAGCCAATATCTAAGTGATGTACAATGATTCCCAGTTTCTTGATGGCACATAATCCTCATGTCTGACACGGGAGGGGTTGGAATACCAGACCTTATTGTCCCAACCATTGGGAGATCCTGGAGAATTAAGATTGGTCATTTGGGACACTTTTTCCCTCTGTTGTAATAGGATGTGTAATAACTACAGAATCAGTAATACAAGCAGGATAGGAAACCTACGATTCTTCACTTCAGTTTCACTTTTGACTGTCCAAACATATTTCAGATAATGGATGTCCCACATCTGTATCCACATAGTAGGATTTCGAGTATACCATCTATCAGTTACCACTCTGGTCCGCTCCAGAGGACGTTGTACAAATAAAAACTTATGTGATCTCTGTCCCTCCATTCCCAGATCTTGCAGAAGAAAAGGAAAGAAATCACTTTTTCAGTTGAGCAGGACTTTGTAGTGGCCCATCCCAAGCCAGCTTCTGTGCAGATCTATGATTACTATGAAACAGGTAGGTCTTTGATTTTAACCAGTATGAGGTTTGGGAGAGGAGCAGGGACTACAGAAACACTGTGTGCGTTAAGGGAACTAATACTCCTCTGAACTCTATCAAAGATCTGGATCTAGTGCCCGAGGAGAGACTCACTTCACTTTAGTGACCTTGGTCTCATGCCCAAGGTGACAAGTAGGCATGGCTAGAAAGTTACAAAAATGCATGTGTCAGAACAAAGGAGATTTTGAGGATTTCCACCTTAAGCATGTGTAGGGTGCATCCACCTCCAGGAAAAGGCACAGGAAGTGGTCTCCAGGCTAACGGGAACATTCTTTTTCCTCCTTCTCCAGAAGACTATGCTGTTGCTCAGTATATATCACCTTGCAAAGAGGCTGTTGCAGAAACGGACTAATTATTAGAAAAGGTAAGTAAAAGTCAGAAAAAACCCCGAACAAGTAAGAAGGTGAAGTATAAAACAGGTTTTATAGAGGGATTGGCAGGGATTGGCAGGGTGAGTAGAGCAATAACTATTCTTGCAGAAATGGAGACTTCAGTCTCCCCTAGGCTTCTCAGGGAGCAGTCAGAGATAGTGGCCAGATCCTGTCCCATGACACATGCTCAGTGGTTTCCAAGTGGAGACCACGTTTCTGTTCCTGGGAAGACCTTAGCCTCTAGGATGAAAGCTGAGGTTTAGAATAATGGAGAAACTGGGAAATACCTTCAGAGTTTCCTCATAAGCGTTAACACTTAGCAACAATTTACCTACAGCAATCCTTGAAATCCCCCCCTCTGAAACCTACACTTCATGGGCACATGGACTTACAGAAACCCTTTCCTGGACAATTAATACATTATCTGAGAACACTGAGGTGACATGAATCATGGAGGTGGTGTGTTAATTAGTCAGATGTATGATGCTGTCTTGGTGTAGGGGAGGTCCAGGTCTGTGTCCTGCTTAGCACAGCAGTTATGCTGACTGTTACCTGCTGAGCAGTTCTCAAGGGGTACGGGCACAGCTTGCTGCAGGAACTTGGCCCAGCTTTTGTCTGTTTTGCATGGAAGGGACTAACTACTCCGTATCCTGAAACCATATTTTATATCCTGCAGCTGTTGATTTGTTCTCATTAAAATTATTTTATTTTGGATTTTCCTTTGCAGGACCATCATAAATGTTGAACAAGCAATCAAGCACCCTCTTTTCTTCTGTCATTAGATCCTGGAAAGGGCCATTTCACCTTATTGATCACAGTGGGAGTCTGTGACATCACTTGAGCTAGTGTCTGATTCTTTGTTTCCTTTCATGGCACATCTCTCCAGATCTCCATAATCATGTATATCTTTCCATCAATAAACCTCCCTTTTATATTGAGCAGTGGCTTTTTTTTTCAGTGTCACAGAATGAACATTTTAATAACAGTCCACCTGTCATGGTTGCTAGCTGAGGGAGGATGAAGAGAGAAACAACTTCCTGCCTGCAGCACCCAGCCTCCTCTCCCAGCTACAGCTGATAACTCCCAGCAGCTACTGTAATACGCAGCATGTTCAGTCCCTCCCACCTCCGGAGTGTAGGACTCATTGCCCATGGCTACTGAACAGCCTCTCAACCTTTCCCCAGCCCTGCTAGGGTCCTGCCTCTGCCCCTGTGGCATGAAAGTGAGGTTTTATGTATGGACATCATGGAGTGACTCTGCATCATGTTTAGTGGAGGAAAGGCTGAAGGAAAGGATGGGTTTCACTCCACACCTGATGACTGTCTAATCCCACATCCTGGGGGAAGTGGGAAACTCACAGGCAGTGGGATCCAGCCCCATATCGCATTATTTGCAGTGTACAGGGGTCTGACCATCTGCCATTCAGGAGTGGGGAGAAAAGGATGTATCTGTCATGGAGTGGAGGTAAAAAAGCACTTGTCATGCAAGGGCATGAACAAGAATTAAAGCAAAGATATAAACTGTTCAAGCGCTGAGGGCTTTTATGTGTTTTGAAAGGGTGCATTTCACCAGGCAATTAGCTAAAGTTGTGTGTGGACTTGCTTTTTTCTTCCCAATAAAAATTAATCATCATGTCAACACAGAATATCCCTCTTCCCAAAACAATTTTTTTGCAAAAGTTACTAAATAATTTGAGTCAGTGGAATTTGTGTTTCTGAGTTACTCAGGCCTGGGTCCTCGACAACACAGATGTCTGAGTCTCCACAGGCAGAGGAGTACCCGAATACTTAGAGGATCCATCAGCCATGTGCGAGTTTTAGAATAGTATAGCGCTGGCCATCCAGGATATGCATTATATTGACGTAATAAAAAGCCATTTCATTAAGTTTCACAGACAAGGAATTTGTGCGAGATGAAATTGCTTTGGGTAGAGTGCAGATTTCCATAAGTTCCAAAAATAAAACTTCACTGGCAGTAGAAGGGAAGGAAGTAGAAGGGAAGCAAGTGAGTTTTGCTTTCCTGACACACCTCAAACTGTAGCAATTGGCTTAATTTATGTGAGCATCAGACTGGACTAAAGCAAGAGAAATCAATAGTTACAGCAACAAAGTTGAAAAGGACAGCAGGCTGAGTGGATGTGAATACAGGATGTGCATCTTCCTGGGAGATTTGCAGCCAGTTAAGTCAAAGCTTCAGCATTCCACCTGAAAATCATAAAAATCCCCCTCAGGTCTGTCCAAATGTTATTCTGTTCAGCTCAACATCATTTTCTGGGAAGGAATAAGGTCCTATAAAAAAATAAATAAATAAAAGCTGCATTTTTGCAATTCTTTTGGAGCCTTCTTTTCCTCTTAGGCCAAACTTGAACTATTAAACCATCAAGAGCATATTTCCCACTGCAGACCTCTCCTCTGCATGCTGGAAATGTAATGTTTATTACCTGATTTTATCCTGTGACTCAAACATCTAATTGCTAGAGGCAGTTTGATCTAATAAACATCTCATGCTCCAGATGTTTACATGTAGACTACGTTCTCCCTGGCTCCCACTCTCACATGGAACAGCAATATTCCCTAAAATGCATGCCAACACCTCCCAGATTTCTGGAAATTAGGTGTCTTGTTTCAGCTATGTGTTTTGTGTCACATACCTAAAACCAAAGTAAGTATATTAATTGTTGACTACGCAAAACAGGAACAACCACTAGACTGAATGTCATTTCTTCCTCTGTAATCCAGTAATCCTGAGGCATCATATCATTCAATCTCAGAGACTCAGGGAGTGTTCTAGATCTCAGAAGGCCATAACTACTTTAATTTTGGCAAGATGCACAGGCTAAGAAAACTCAAGTGTAAGAAAATCAGGCTCACTGGTCTAAGAGGAGCTCTCTGAGCTCCATACTACTGCCATACTACTGCCTTCTCAAAGACACAGACACTGATTTACTGTGCTCGGTATTGCACATCTCAGTTCAAAAAAGCTACCAGAGAATGGAGACAGATATAAGTATCCACTGACACTGTTGCGCAGGTGTCCTGGTTCAGCCAGGATAGGGTTAATTTTCACCAGGAGATGCTATTCGATACCATGCTGACATCATGTCCGGTAGTCAAGGCGCTGGCAGAGCAGTCCCGGCTTTGTCCCACCCGGGCTGCCTTGCTCTGTGTCTGTAGCTGTATCCACGCGGTCTGTACCTTTATACCTCGTGTTTTGTTCATTGTTATCCCTGTTGCTGTTACTGTTGTTGTGATTGTTGCTTTTGCATCGTTGTATTAAATTCTCCTTATCTCAACCCGCAGGGTTTGTATTTTGCCATCTCTCCCGTTCCCGTCCGGGGGGTGGGGGGGCAGCGGCCACGTGGTGCCCTGTCCCGGCAGGGTTTAAACCACCACAGCAGGTCCTTGGACTGAGTCAGCAACACTGTAAGAAATAAGAAATAAAAAACTTCATTGCCAGTTGCCTGCCAGTGCCCTCGTGCCTGCTCTGCAGCTTCTGGACCTCCTATGGATCTGTACATGGCTCTGTTAGAAGTACCCTAAAAGCTATTCTGAAACAGAGATTCTTATGAATAAAAAAAGAGATAACGAAGAGTATAATCAGATGAGAATGTCTGACTAAAATCTTTTGTCAATCTTTCTTCCCTTTGTGTTAAATCCTTCTTTGTAGAGTTTATTTGTGCCATGGGAATTGGTTTGCTGCTCACGAAGAGTTCATACTAAAGGATCTGCTAAAGGCTGATGCTATGGCCTAGTTAAGAAGAAGAGGAATTATAACGACCACACTTGTTCTGGAAACAGAACATAAACTTTTTTATTGTAGATGATGAGTCTCATCCACAAAGTGGGCAGCAGAACACAAAATCTAGGAAAAATCACAAATGGATCTCCCCAGTGTAAGCTCCAGTGTAGCAGCATTTTCTTGCTTAGGCCCCTCAATTGTTCACCCAGCACTCTCATTAAGCTAAGGAGTACTTGGTCCAGAGAATTTGATTCCTCCATCTTTTGACTCAAATCCTTTGTGGTCCCTGCAGTGTTACAGGTCACAGTGCTCAGCTGTTGAACAAAAGCACCGCAAGACCTCAACTGTATGACTTTTTTTTTATTTTCCAGGTCTTATTATCTATTATTGATGTTCAGGTCTTCTCCTCACCACCTGGCTATGTCAAATATGAAGCGTGAGTGATGACTAACCAATTCACAGATCAGAGAAGACCAGAAATGTGCCAGAGGAACCTTTAACCAAGAAATTATAATATGTCAAAATGCTCTGAGGAAACATTTCAGCCTTGCTTTCTGATCATTTCTTTGTTGAGTTCATTTGCCACCTACCTTCTGGGCAGTTAGGGAGGCAGGGCCCTGTCTGCAGGCAAATCAACCATCTGGATCATCAGACAGGTAATATAGAAGCATGGTCATCTCTCTGGCACCACTGGCTGTGAAACACATAGCATTAGAGAAGGGCTTCCTGAGGAACATCACTCATGTACTTTTAAATTTTTTTTATTCAGAGTAACAATGGAAAGTTTTCTCAATTTTCAAGTGGAGAAGCAACATTGTGTCAGATAGTCCTGTAGCTCAACAGCAAGAGATAGCTTCTTTCTGCTAGACATCCTAAAGGGGCACCTTTTGAGGGTCAAGAAAATCCTAAAAGCAAGGCATTACATTGAATACAGAACCTACAAGCCTCCTTCAAGGAAAATTCTCTTAGCTTCTTGCTCTTCCTCTTTCTGATCCTCTTGCAAGCTCAGCACACTGATCTCTTGATGCCTTTTAATCCTGCCTTGGAGTCCTCTGTTCACCATTCCTGTCACACCAGTGCTCCTGCTGAGCAAACCACAATCTCCCTTAAGAACATGATTTCAGCAGGGCTCCTGGATCCAATGTTGTCGCATTGTGTAGATAACCTAACAGCTGGGAGATTTAAAAAATCTTATTTGAGACCGAAGGGAGAGTAAATATGAACAAGGCAGGGAGAGGTGGAAGGAATAAAAATCATTCTACTGTATATTGACAGGTCTCTGCATGCATGCTACTAAAGTGCTAACCTTGCATATTTTTTTCAGCTTCCACACTCTTTGGCTCAGTACCCACAGGGAGGTGAAGGCTGGGTTATTACCAGAGGCAATTGCATAACCATGCCACATGTTTTCTACTTCACTTTACTGGAAGTGACTAGCTCTAGGCCTCACTTGTTCCCCTTGCTGTCCTTCCTGTCAAGGCAAGGTGTGTCCACACTTACTCAGTGACCCAAAGTCTGTGCCATAGTAAAGCTCATCTGGGAAGATCTACGTGCTAAGGGTGGGGTGCACAGCTGATGCTCTCCTAACAACCCTGGCTGCCTTGGTGAGGTCTTGTCCTGTTCCCTTCTAACCACTTGTGTCCAGTGCAGGGTATCCCAAAACAGGATGAAAGTGCAGTGGTGTAATGCAGCCAGGGCAGGCTCTGTAGCAGGGCACACTATCCAAAAGGATCAAAATGCAATCAAAATTGTGTTATCCCCAAATGCATTACAGCATCATGGCTCATACCCCTTTCCCTGACCTGAATGGACAAACTTGACCAGCTCTGCTCTGCCTAACAAGGTGCAATAGCAGAGGTTCAAGGGAAAAGGTTGAACATGAGAATATCTGTTTTCCTTACCTCCATTAGGACTTCTTGTCTTGCTTTCCTGTAGCATCCTCCATCTTAGAAATCTGGACCAACGTTTATCAGCTGAACACCAGTTCATCTCTGCACTGTGGAAAGGCTTGTGTCTTGGGCACCAAATGACATTTGGCTTAGCTGTGCCACAGGCATCACAGCAAGCCGGTGTTGCATTGGCACAGCCCTCTGTTCCCTCATTCTAGCAAAGCCATTCAGAAGAGGGCAGTGCTTTGGGGTTTCAATTTTTTATAGCTAAATGGACATCAAATCTAAATGGGAAAAATCTTTGAAAAGTCTATGCCATAAGTATGGTCTTTTTCTCTACTGACACTCTTGCTCATGGCCTTGGGCCATGAAGTTTATATGGTCTCTGGGGTTGGCTATGCCATGGCACCTCTGGAAACTTGTTCTGTTGTTGCATCACCCTTGGAAGAAACATTTTTTCCTTCCATCTGCTCAGCGTTTCTCTATACACGGCTTGGCCCATTGCCACTGTGCACCTCTGAGAAGAGCCTGATTCCAACTTCATTCCATCTTTGACTCCAAGACATTCCATCTGCCTTGAACATCAACCTTGGGGCCAGCAGAAAGACCTTTGTGAGATGCCTGTACATCATCTGAGGAGAGAAGGAGTCCGTGCAATAAGATCATAGCTAAATCTAAGTCTATACACATTTTGTATGTCTTTTTATATGGTAAAGTTTTATCTGAAAAGAGGAGTATATGACTCAGAAAATAATATAGTTAATTGTCTCAAGTGCTGCTTTCAGACACTTGCAAATTCTTTGGCTTTTTCTCTCCCCTTCCTTGGTAATAGCCTAAGGGATACAAATATATAAATAAAAATAACTTTTAATTGTTTACCATATATGGGATTATCTTAATTTCTCTGTACTATCCAAAAAGTATCTGTGAACATACAGCTAGTTTCTTGTTTATGTATTTTAAAATGATTAGATATTATTCACTAGTTACCTTTAAATGGATTTAACATTGGGATTTCAACAAGTGGTCCTACTGTGCACTTTATGTATCAGACGAACACACTGCAGATTTCTCATGCTGGAGGGTTAACAACCTTGATTGCAGCCTTTTGTGTAAGCTTCTTTTAAGGCAAGATAAAGTTTATACACAGAGGTGATTTTTGTTACAATATACCTGAGAAAGGTGGATAAGCTCTACTTTGTAAAGGGCTTACTCTACAAATGGGCTAGCCATACATCATACAAAATATAGTCACAGAACTATTTATAAAATCCAGCTACAGATTTGGTTTCCAATTTAATCTATAAAGTGCATTAAAATGAGAATAATTCAATGATGCCTTTGCCATATCTGAATTTACTTATGTGTTCATTTGACACCACTGAAATACGAGTTATATTTTGCAGCCCAGGTTCCACATCTCGGATCGACAGTTAATCTGCCACCAGGCCCTTCTCTGAGGTTAAGATGTTCAATGCGCCGCTAAAGTGGATAATCTTTATTCACTCTGATATTTTCAGTCAATTTCAAGTTTAGCTGATGAAGCTTTTTTATGGTGTTTTGTTTCATTGCATATCTTCCTTCATCTGCATGTTGCAACTTGTATAATGTTGATTTTGCCTAAGATTTTCTGATAGAGGATGTGCTTTTCACCATGGCCTGTGAAATATTTTGTCTCCCACATTTTTTTATCTCTCTGGGTATTGCTGTTTTACTCCAATTAATTTATACAAGTACTTTTATTTTGTTGTGTTTTTTTTGTCATTTGAAATGAATTGCTTTGAGTTTCTTTGCTTTAGACACATAGGCTGGAGAAACTAATATAATTATTTGGATTTCCTTTAAAATAAAAATACAATTTTTTTCTTCTTTCTCCTGAAGTATTTTTTCAGTATTTAGCTGGAGAGCTAACAACATTTTGTTAAATGGAGCTGCTAATATATGAAGTCCCAGGTTTTACAGTGACTGTTTTCTCACCTGTCCCCATGCAAAGCTGATGTAGGTACTAAAGAGAGACATTCCTTTGCTAAAGCTACTGGTTTTCACCGGAGGTTCTAGTGTGACACTGCATGGAACACCTTAGGCATGATACCAATATTACCAAGAACTGTTCCCTAAGCTTTTTTCTTTTAACACACTCCTCTTCCTGAAAGCCAAAGGTTGAAGTTCAGTTTGTTGCTTTGGTTCACCATTGATGGCTGAGCACTGCGCTACAGTCCTCAAGAAGGCAGAAAAGGAACATAGTAAAGAAGCAGATTTCTTTCTTGGGATTATTTACCTTTGGTGACGGTGGTTCCAAATTTGCTTAAGTCAGACCTGCACATAAGAGTGTTATGATAGTATTAAGGGTATTTACACCCATCCACAGATATATTTTCTTCCTGCAACTGAGGTGACCAGTAAGCCACTCTGTTATTAGACAATTGACAGTCATCTCCAAGGTTGAACAATAGAAACTGAAAAGAACTCAGAGTAAAATATACCACATTTGGATTAAGGTGATTAAAATTGCACAGCTCAATATCTTACTTTATTTTCATGGAGGAATATGTTTTCTATAGTGGTCATAAATGTGGAGCTGTATGACACTTTATGTTTTTCTGTCATCTTTCCTAGGCAATGCAGTGAGGATTGTATGGCTTATAGGAAACTTTGCAGAATAATATTTGCTGTGACTGGAATTTATCAATAGCATGTATTAATTTATTAATCGCATCTTTTGTGTCAGTTAGTCCAACCCAAAATAATATCTTTCCAAGTGCTAGTGGAAAAGAACCTGTGAAGGAAATATTGTGTAGAATGAAATGCTCCAGAAAATAAAAAATAGCCATAATGATACATTCAGGCAAAGTAGAAGTGCTCTCATGGCATGTTTCTTATTGACCCGATGTCTTGCTCCAGTTCAATATAGTACCTGGAAAGGAAAGCCAATGTATCAGCACATAAAACTTACCAGCACATCAGTGTAACCACCCTGAGAATTACCTAGAATTAAGTTAATTTTCTTAAGTGTTCTTCAGAATAAAATAAGATTAGGATAGTGTTATAATTCTAATTTAGCACTGGAAATAAATATGTTTCAAAATCCTTCTATGGAACGGCCAAAAGATGTGCTACCTTTAAAAGTGAGAGTAAACATATGCAACCATTCGTTTTCAAGCAGGATGAAACAAAATGAATTGCTGTCATTTAGTATAAAATTCACTCTGCTTGGGGGGTTATAAGAAATTAGATTTAGGTATTTCGGCTATATCAACTATGTGCTGTGATGTGGCCTAATTTAAATTCTTTGAGATTGACAGTTCATTTAGGTTTTGTACCAGCTTAATATGGGGACTAGCAACTGAAGATATTAGATACATACAGATTGTCTCTTGATCTGTCAGATGCTCAGTGACTTCAGACATATATGGAGTAAGGAAATATATTTCCTGTCATTAAAATCATGACTGTCAGCTCACTGAAGCCATTATTGTGTATGGCAAAGATGTCACATGCCTCTTTCAGCAGTGACAACTTTTATTAGATCAGCTAGCCTTGTTGGAAGAAGTAGCCAATCTTTCAGACACACAATATCTCCTTCAGGTCTGAAAAAACACCCACAAGCTTTCAAGCTAAGCATAACTTCAGACCACTTCTTCTGAGCTTTGTGAGAGAGGAATCAGCTGAAGCACCAACTGCCTGAGCTAAAGGGTGGTTAGTGCTTTTGAAGCAAAGTGGGCATTAGGGTGTCAGAGAGCTTGTAAGTGGTTCTTGAGGGACTGAGAAGCATATGTTTCATATCTTGAGGTTGCTAAACTGGTTAGTAGAAGGAAGAAGACAATAGTGAATAGGATCTCCATTGAATCACTGGTTTTGATGGCCTTTTAGGTCTACGAATTGTAGTTTTAAATACTTGTACTTTGCATGTATCCATTCAGATTTCTTTTTTGGTTTCTGTTTACAGCAGCCTGAATGACAATGGGCAACATGGTAATGAGTCGTGTCTTCCAGCAAATGCCCAGAAACACTATTGCTTTGAAAACTGTCATTTCATACAAGTTGTTTACTGGAGAAGTCAAAGAGCAAGAGGACAGACAACAGGGGCATTTCTGGAGAAAGATCCGTATGGTTTTTATTACTTGGTAGTTACACAACCACTTCTTTATCAGTATTTCCATCTCTAACTGATAATCTACTAAATCTTTTGGTTTATGTGTTCATTCCTTCTCCATATGACATTTATATAACACTTGCCTCTGGCAGACATGGCCTGCCTCACAACTGTTTTCAAACTTTTGTGGTTTAAAAAGGTGTTAAATTTTATTTCATGAGAGACTGCTCCTGATTTTTAAACATCATTCTTTAACTTCCTTCCATTCCCAGACATTTCTCCTGGTCCTTTGCACTGCTCTTCCCTGCAGTTTTCTGGCTACTACATCAGAGTCAAGACACACTGTATAGCTAACATCCAGTCTTAATACTCACTGTTTTTCAAAGCTTAATCTTCAGGCAAAGAGCAAATAGTGCTGCCTGTGCTGTTGGGATCTAATAATCTTCCCTACACAGAACAGAGAACCTCTGCCATTAATATGGCTTCACATAGACACATTCAATGTGGTTCGTGCTGAAGCATTTTCTCTGCTGGGTTATTCATACACAACAGACATCTTCAGAGGGATCATGAATCTCTAGGTTACCGAATCTCTATGTGTTACTGGATCCTCTCACAGCATAGGCACTGGAGGGCAGCCTTATAGCTGCAATTTTGCCTTTTTCCCTGCACTGGTGCAAACACTCCACCTCGTTAGGCTTCTCAAGGAGTACTCGTAGTTTGCACTGAATATTTTTATTCAATGACCTGCTAGAATTTGACAAACCTTTTTTTCTTACTATATTCAACTTTTGGATAAGGTGCTATAACCAGAGGTTTGCAGAAAACTGAATCAAATGAGTAGCACTACCTCTGAGTGACTTTTGTTACACAGGTGACTCACAGCAGCTCTGTTAGCAACTGTCTGCAAACTACTGCAGCATTCTGTTAATATAATATGGGCAATGTTTCTATCCATCAGTATCCTCTTGTTCTTAAAATACCTATAAACCTGGGGTTTAGCTTCAAAATATCACAGTGCCTCACATCAGAGGGCTGTGATTGGATGCTGCCCACAGGGAATATTACTATGTGTTGAACATAGTTCATTTCCCCAACACTGGATTTCTATGGGGTTAAAGAAAACAGGATATGAATCATTCAAAGATTTCTAATATAAGCACTATCCAATAAATACCCTTCCCTCACTTGAAAAGTCTCTGGCCAAATACTGTCCCTCTGTTCCAGCTCCTCCTTCCTGCCTCTCCCCATTTCCGGATGGATCCTGGCCCCCAGCCCTTATCTCCTCCAGCCCCCGGGCTGTTTACAGAGAGCAATTATAAAGAGGCTGACCTAGCAGAGAGTGAAGGGGAATTACAAGGTGCAGGAAAACAGCAGCATTGGACCAGGCTGGGTGTCTGCTTGACTTACTACGTTCTGGTCTGCACCATGGGGAAGGACAGGCTGCCCAGCAAACCAAACATCTTCCTCCTTCTCCTCTTCTTCCTTCCCAGAAATACCTCTTCCACCACAGAACCGTAAGCTACATATGTGGGAGGGAGGGAAGTCTTTGTGCTCATTTTTTCCTTCAGTTTTCTTCCTTTCTGTCAAACATCTGTGCCAGTTTCTTCCAGTCCTGCCCTGCACCCCAATACTAGCCAAGCCCTGAGCCTCCTGCACAGCTCTGCCCGCGCTCCCCACTCGCATCCTGCAATCTTCGGTTTGTCCAGCCCTGGGACCCCCCTGAGCTCTGCCATTGCCCACAATCCTGTCCTGCAGCTGCCTGTTAACCCCAACCCTGGATCTTAACATCTCTGCCCTTAACATCCTGCCCTAGAAACCTTCAGGTGCCTGAGATTTTGTGGGCATGATTCCAGGATCCATGTACACCCACCTTTCCTGTAGTATCCTTCTTTCAGACACTAGGTTATTTCTCCCTGTTCTCCTGTTGCTTTCATGCTGGTTTGCTCCCCTTTCTCCTGTTTCTTTCAAGCCAGTTTGTTTCTCTTGGCAGCATCAGATGTACATGTTCCCAAAGAGGATCTGTGACCTAGATTCTCTTCCTCTGGCTTGGAGCCTGGTGCTGGCATCTACCTCTGAGGCATCCACCCCAGGGCTTTGTAGACCAGCAGAATGGCTGCAGCACCCACTCTGCTGAGGGCCCTGAGGAGAATGGGAGCCTGGGAAGACATGGGCTGACTGGAGTCTGGCATCTCCACTCCAGCCTCACCTACCAGAGAAGTTTGCTTCAGAGCCTCTAGTCTGGATGGGAGCACCCCGCCTTTTCAGACCCTGGCTGCTGTCACACACCATGCCTCCTGCTATGCTGGCAGAAGCTCAGTTCTCACCAACATGGGTCTTGTAATCTTGTGATGCTTGCTGCAGAGATTTCATGCCCATAAGCACCACAGCAGTGCTAGCAGACATAGCAGAAGGTGCAGCATTACTGCTGCTGCTTAGTGTTCAGAGTTGAAGTGGTGACTGGCTCAGCCTGAAGGACCTTTGAGTCACACTGTACCATCAACCTCTCATTCATCTGCCCTTTTTGGGTGTTTCTGGGGTAGATCAGCCAGCCAACTCTGATTTGGAGTCAGGCAGAGCTTTCTGGTAATCTGATGTAATTAAGTAATTAAGATGAACTAATCCTAGTTCATCCCTATCCAAGACCAGGGGAAAAGGAAATGTATCTGCACTTCTCCTCCTATGAGCAATGTGCTGCTCTTTGTCCCTGACATGAACGCCATTTCGGAGACGGGGAGGGGGATCCATAGAATGAAGATAGGAGCCAAGTAGAGAGGCAGGGGAGTCTGAGCAGCGACTTGTTAGGTAATATGAGGGTAGCAGTCCTGTTTTAATTACTGCAGAGTAGATCAGATGCTATGCACAACACAGAAGGGAAGCCACTATAGAACTGCATTCAAAGTGAAGCTTCCAGCCAAGACTTGCTTACTGTGCCCTGCGCAAGTAGGTAGATCGCTTCTTTGAGCAGCAGCAGTTGCTGTTATTTCTGTTTCAGATGTGGCTGGCTACACAGGAGACACAATTAATGTTCAGGCTATGTATTAGGAAATACATATATCCACCAAGTTAGTGCAGCACCAGAACAGATGACCCAGAAAGGTGGTGGAGTCCTTTGCAACAGTCCTGTTTCAGGAGAGCAGTTGGGCTTCAGACATCTAGAGGTCCCTTGCAACCAAAACCAAAATTTTATGATTCTGTAAGATACTGACAGCAAGATATTGTTCTTCTTTCTCTGGATCTGTTCTGGAACAATTCAACAGGAGGGGTATTCTATTTTGGTGTATGTCTGTGCATGGAAGCTGTTTTACAATACAGTGTACATGCTTGGGAATACATTGCATGGTCAAAAATGCAAGGTCATGATGGCACTTGAATTGGCAGACACGGATTTGGACTGATGGAGCTGATAGAATTCACTGCCACCTTTAGTTGGGTGTTTGTTCTATGAAGCAGCTGAGGGTCCATACACAGACATTAGTCCATCTTAAGCTAGAGTATTACCAAACTCATCATTTTTGCCTCAGCCACTTTCTCTAGGCTCTCCTATCCCTTCTTGATGCCTGCTTTTGACAGGGTCATCGCCTCTGTTCATCACATGCAGGGAGGCTGCTGAAGTGTCTTTTGGCAGCCCAGATGCTTTTTTTCCTGGAATGTTTATGCATGGACTTTGCAACTCAAGTTGTTTAAAGCTCTCATAGTACTTTAATTTCCTTAGCTCTTTTCACCAACTATCCCAAAATAGCTAAAGGAAGAGAAATAAACAGCATGTTTAATTACCTTTTTTTCAAAGGTAGGGAAGCCAGCATAGGGGGAAGTTCTGCATTTTGGCCAAAATTTCAACAGAACAGTGAACACGAAGAGAAATGAGGCCAAATTCCCCATAAACTAGGTCATGCTGTCCCTTCAGTAGGATTGATATTGCAATCAGATTGCCAGTGCCACTGTCAGGGGGGAGGGGAAATGAGGTTAGGGGAAGCAGACATGGGGTGAAGCTGTGGTGAAAAGGCTGTGGAGGAAGGGGAGCACTGGAACAAGCTGATAGTCACAAGCTGTAAGTCATTCCCTGGGTGACTGGAGCTCCTTTCACTCCTTTCACTGCCTCTGCACTCTGGACTGACCAGAGATGCTGGCTGGTGCCTCACCATGCTTTATCCCATTGCCTTGTGGTGAAGGGAATAGATGTACTGCCTGGGTGTCACATAAAAGGCTGAAATATAGAGATAGAGAGGGGGATCACCTCGGACCCTTTTCGATCTTGTCCAGCCTGCTTTTATCAATTAATTTTCCCAGGAAAAAGAGAGAGAGACAGGACCCTTGCG
>VYZX01015954.1:0-18679 GCA_013401335.1 Brachypteracias leptosomus | reverse complement strand
TAAACAGTTTGTGTGCAGTGACTAAGGAAGTGCCTTCTATGTAAAAACAGTTATAATTCCATCCAAATTTAAACCTCCAGTTACATATTAAGTTTTCACCAATGAATTGCATTTTGAATAAGTTTGCTGATCCACTCTTTTCTGTCTCTTTTTCTTATGAGTTGTGGCATTACCCAGATTTCTAGCATTCACCTTGGGGGGCTTCATGTCTTTCAATATACTCTTGTAAAATTTTCTTAATAGAGTGCTAAGACTCTGACCATACCTTTACATGATGCATTATTAGTGATGAAAAAAGATTAATTTTTGTTGATTATTGCATAGTATTTTTTTTTTTTTTAATATCTCTTTAGCTGACTGTATAGCAGAATGTCCCTCAAGGCATTTCTGTCATGAGCAGCAATAGTGGGATCTGAAATAAAACTAATACTAAAGGCTGGCAGTGAGCTGGCATCTCAAAAAATAGAAAAGAATGAAGGAAAAACCTGAAGGATAGATAAACCTCAAAGGTTGTTAGGTAGATTTACTGGAGGCTTTTCCTTTACGCTTGAGAGGCTGCCAACAGTTGCTATGGTTAAAGAATATTGCGATGCTCCTTTAAGTCAGTCTTCAAAATCTAGTATAAAAAAATTTTCATGGATCTTCTAAATGTATGACTTCACTTTGAGGAAGAGATGCTTAACAATCTCTTACTGCCATGATTCTTGAAGAGCAGAGTAGAAATGTCTGCTGATGACGTGACAGCTGATAAGAGTGGGGTGAGAGCAGGTCTGGATCATAAGAATCTGGTATTTAGCTACAGGAGAAATCTAACAGGGGGAAAAAAAAAAAACCAAACCCCAGAGGTGTGCAGGCATTCTAAGAGGAGCATAAACAAGTGATGCTAACTGCGCAGTGTCTGAGGTATAAAAACCAACACAGCACCACAGGGCAACACCAGTGTCTTGTGTCCTGTCTTGCATCTTATTACAGCTTACTTTCTGGTTTTGACTAGAGTAATGAAAACAATACAATACTGCTCTTCCTTAAATTTTGAATTCTAATAAACGAAAATCTGATTTTAAGGAAAAGCTACACTAGCATATTATGAGACCTCACAATGGGGAAAGGTAGTTGGGCTTGAAATTCTTGCATTTGCCATAATAAATTACTTTGCCGATGCCTAAAAGGGAAAGGAAAACTATCATAAAAGCAAGCCTATCAGCGTGCATGTCTGTATTCTCATCATGCATTCATTCAGAAACTCCTTTAAGCAAGAAAATTCTCTGTATGAGTCTATAGAGGGCTACATTTTGCAAAAAAAGGAATCTCACATTCATTATGGATTTGCAGATTTCTAGCTAGTGATTCCTATAATGGATTTTTTCTTGCAGTTTCGGCAAATGTCTATTAAAATATTTGCTAAACATAAAGATCACTTTCAAGATGAAAAAAATCTGTAATTGCTTATTTCACTCAATTTTTTTTTTTTAAAAGCATATTTCAGGGCTGCTAAATATGTTAAAAGACAGATAGGTACCGAACAGCTTATAAGCATTTTTAAACATATAGTGAGATTAATTTTTAAAGTTTAAGTAAGAATTGTCAAAGATACACTTTACCCTGCAATAAAATTGGCACATTAAATGTAGGGCTAGAAGTAAGTAAATAAATAAATTGAAATTAAATGCAGCTCTTCTGCCACAGTTTGGATGGTAACAAGAAAAGGCTGGGCTGAATGTCCTAAAGTTCACTAAGGAATACTGGTTCAAGTTTCCACACAGGTATCTGGAAAAACTCTGCTGAATTATCAGGTGCATGCTGAACCAAGTGAGCAGCAAAATATCAAAGGGAAAGAAAACACAGGCAGAAGGAAGGAGATCAGGATAATCTGCAATAATTTACAATCTTTTTCTTGAAGTATAAGCACAAGTAATTAAAATATTTCTTTATGAATTCCCAGTAAGACATGTTCTAGGCTAGAAGCAAGGTGTCATAACACCTGCAATAACCTGTTGCTTACTATTTGTCACTGTAATGTACTCAGGCTGTTTAAACTGCCTGTGAATAAGCAAAGCTTCTGATCCAAGTTATGCCTGTTCTAGGAGTGGGTCTGCCCATCAGCAGTTACCACTGTTCAGTGTTTTTTATGCTTTGTATGTGGTGCAGTAGGCACTACTGCTTAAAGGAGACATCTTCAGTAGACTTTTCTGACAGTCCTTTCTGATTCATGATGTACACTACAGTTAGAAGTTATAGTATTAGATTTGTAACCTAGGCTTACTTGGCCTTACTTAATAAGGTCTAGGTTTTCATATATTCTTATAACCTCACAGGCCTGCTTCTACAACAGGAACATTCCCAGTAAGATGAATCAGAAGGTGCAATTTTATACATAGAATCATAGAATGTTTTAGGCTGGAAGGGGCCTCTAGAGGTCATCTTGTCCAACACAAGCGGGGACATCTAGGTCAGGCTGCTCAGAGCCCCATCAAGCCTGACCTCGAATGACTCTAGGGATGGGGCCTCCACTACCTCCCTGGGCAGCCCGTTCCAGTGATCTATCACCCTCATGTTAAAGAACTTTTTTCTAATATCCAGTCTAAACTTATCCTTTCCTAGCTTAAAACCATTACTTCTGGTCCTATTGTTAAAAACCCTTTTGAATAGACCTTCCCCCACCTTTACGTAGGCCCCCTTCAGATACTGGAAGGTCACTATAAGGTCCCCTTGGAGCCTTCTCTTCTCCAGGCTGAACAGCCCCAACTCTCTCAGCCTGTCATCATATATGAGATGCTCCATTCCCCTGATCATTTGGTGGCCCTCCTCTGGACATGCTCCAATATGTCCACAAGTATCAGGCCTTCTCACTGGTTTCCTTAATTCACCTTCATTTGTCAAATATCGAGAGAATGTATTTTCCTTTCTAGACTCAGTTTCTGGTCAATAGGTTTGCATTTTTAAAAAATAGGTAAAATTTCAAGATGTTTCTGTTTTGCTCTTAGTTTTGTCAAAAATGTGCATGGTAGTTTTAAGCTTTTAGGTGCTGTTGTGGAGGTGGTTGAGCTGAGGTTTTCTAGTGGTTGATAGGAGTAAGTAGTGAAAATCTGGCTGGAAAGTCCTTCTAGCTTCATGCTTTTCAGAAGTAAAACTATTTCCATTCAAAAAGAAAATGAAAAAGGTTTTTTTCTTCTCCAGTGGTTTAATACTATTAGTGAGCTTGTGCTTTGTCTTATTAAGCAATAACAGTAATTGCTTTACCCTTTGTTTTAACTTCATAGACAATAAAACCTGCAGATATTGCCACTGTCCGTACACTGGGTCGACCTCCTCACCTGATTATGCGTATCATGGACTGCGTGTTACTGCTCTTCCAGCGAAAGGTGAACAATGTGAAAATCGATCAGGAAAAATGCTGTACCATCCCATCATGGCAAGAATCTTTGAAATTGATGACAGCAGGGAACTTCTTACAGAACCTACAGGTGCTTGTGCAACCTTCGTTTTGATATTTTTTAAATTTAGAAAATATAGGGGACAGTGTTTTCTCTGGTGTTCACAGGAGAACAAATGTGCAAAGGGAATCAGGCACACAATAGATCTGAAATATTAAAGAATTAAAAATAAGTATGTAATAATGAAATAAACTTGAATCCTTCTGGCAAAGTCAGGTCATAAATCAATTACAGTTTCTCCTAAGACAATGAAATTACTTTCGGTGACAAATAATTCAAAGCTTTAAGCATTTAGTTTGAATAGCCATTACTTATCTGTTTCATTAGAGCTGATAGAAAACATCTTTCTTTTTTCTGGTATCTAATTTTTCATTAATTTTCAGCATTGCATTGCAACTTGTAAAATAGTTGATTATTAGGATGTACAAAATCAAATATATTTTAAATTTGGGATTTTCATCTCCATGGCATGTGTCTAGGGAAACGGGAAGAGTAACTGGTGAGTAAATCCCTGTTCATAATTTAAACTAATAATATTATGATTAATCTACTCAGAATAAACTGTACCTTGTCCTGCCCCACTAGATGTTGTTACCTCTGATTTCTGCAATTTGAGGAGTTGACTTAGTCTGTCTCTGGTCCAGGGGGAAATCACAACTGGTAGGCTTGACCAGTTTTGTATGGTTGGTAGTGCCATGGATGCCTCTTATGTAGTATTCACATGGCAAATACTTGTAAGAACTTTTAATTTACTAAAGACCCTCAACATTTCATTGCTTGTGCATAAATAAACCTGTTTGTGCTTCAGGGAACAGCTGTTTTTCAAGTTCATCAGTGACGGACTTGCATTGTACCTTGTAAATGAATATTTGACCATCAAAATAAATGTGAGGGAGAAAATTCTTTTTTGGAAAAAAGAGAGGGTCAAAATTCTTGATTTTGAAACACGTTCCACTAATGAGATAAGGTAATTTAAGGAGAAGATAGCTGACTTGCCCTTTGAAAGGCCTGCCATGTAGAATTGTTTATGACCCTGAGGTAAGCTTTTCCTTTTTCTTTCTGAAGATTAAGTTACTTTTTCAGTCTTAAGGAAAATGGAATTTCAAGCAGGTTATCAGTGATATTTTGTATTAACAATTAGCTGTGAAGTGTTAATGGGTAGTGTAAGATAGCAAAGATCATAAATGAAAACAAACTGGTTTACATTTTGTAAGAATATAGAACAGAGTGGAATAAGTCTGGCAAGCTCTCATAGATGCATGAGACAGAACTTCATATTAGCTGTTTGTAAGTAACATATGTAGTCTTGGTAGGGTTCTGCGTGTGCTGAAATACATGCATGTATAGTTTACATTACATACATTTTATATATATTGCACTTTTATTTTTGTTTTTAGCAATTTCCAAAGGACACAATTAATGAAGAAGTGGTAGAACTTTTGAGCCCTTATTTTGGAATGGTGGACTACAACATTGAGACAGCGAAGAGAGTGTGTGGGAATGTTGCTGGCCTTTGCTCATGGACTAAAGCGATGGCTGTATTTTTTTCCATCAACAAAGAAGTATTACCTTTAAAGGCAAGTCTGTTAATCAGTGGGAGGCATACAAACACCCTTCACTGCTTCTCCTCCCCACCTATGTACACTGGAGGATTTAATCTGCTGGGAACATCAGCTGCCTTATTCCAGCTGGTGCATGTAACTGTAGGAATTTATTATCTTGAAAATAGTAACTCTACACTAAAATATATTTTAAATGTACTACCATTTGTGAGTTGTCAAATTATGAAAAAGATTGCTCAGGTTTATGATTTTGGGTCCCTGCTGGATGGGGTTGAAGCAGTTGTCATATAGTTAATTCATTATTGCAATTGCTTTACCTTAATTAAGAAATAAAATGGAAAGAAGTTGAGATCTGGTTCTTTTAATGTTCCAAATTTCAGTTCATAAGAAGCCTGTACAGAGACTCTGATCATCAGTGTGATTTAAAGAAAAATAGGCCTAAATAGATGTTAAGAGTTAAGCATGAAAGTCAGAAAGAACACGGTCAATCACCAAACATGGTGATTTTAACACAGAATTGCTTGTGTTTATAATAGGAATGACTGAGAGGGAAGCAAGATGTGTAGTTAGAGGTAATATCTTTCATTAGACAAAGCATATTGGTTGGAAAAATCAAATAGGCTTCTAGTGGCACCAGTCTTTTTTGCAGGCCAGATGAGACTAACTTTTGTGTCAGATGGATGTTGGCTGGTATTCCCAGAAGTTTTTCTAATTATTTTTTCTAATTGATGTTAGACCAACTGCTTAGCTGCAGCTGCCTGCAATAAGGAGTTAGTTTTTTGTAAAATTCAAATAAAAGGTTTCAATGAATGATGAAATTGCTACTGAGCAGTTTGTTTTTGAAATGCAGTATAGTAAACTCTTTGAGAACATTATAGAAAATGCTTTGAGATATTGTGTGTGTGAATACTCTTTTATATTTGTGGGCTTCATAGGCTAATTTAGCAGTCCAGGAGAATCGCCTAACCACCGCTATGCTGGATCTGCAGAAAGCTCAAGAAGAACTGGGTGCCAAGCAAGAAGAGTTAGATATTGTACAGGCAGAGTATGAAAAAGCGACGAGAGAAAAACAGGTGAACTGCTATTGAGAGAAAAGAAATTTCCACACTTACTTAAAGGAACACTTGATGCATTCTCTCAATTTCACTGTTATTCCTTGGAAAGGATGATCGACAGAGGATAAGAGACAGATACTATTTGGATACTGCCTTTCTGGATCTCAACTCTCTCCTTCACCACTGAACCTCTCCCCTCTTCCTTCTACCCCCTCAAACTATTTTATTTGGATTATTGGTTTATCACCTACTACTGTAACATCAAGTTTCATTAACACATTAGCTGTGTATAATATATTTGAAAATCTGGGCAGAATTCCCCAGAGTTAATAAGTACCATGCATTTCACATGTCGTTTAACATTTGCCAGCATGAGAGTTAGGAGCAGAAATAGTAAAAAGTTGAATGAGATTTATGACAGATGTTGATAATTTGTCCTGATATATTCCATCCCACTTTTCCTCCTTCTCTACACAGTGACATAAGTGTTTGAGAACATATTTTTAAGCTCTTGTTTAGCTAGTGGCTTAAACAGATGTAGAGATTTTTCTGGCCTATCAGACACATGACTGTAAATCATATTTCTCAGTGTATGGTTTTCCCTAGACTTTGCTTGAAGATGCTGAGCGTTGCCGTCATAAAATGCAAACTGCCTCAAGCCTAATAAGTGGTTTAGCAGGTGAAAAAGAGAGGTGGACAGAACAGAGTAAAGAATTTGCTGTGCAAACCAAGAGGCTAGTTGGTAAGCTTTTTTCAACACTTTTGAACTTGAAACTTAGTCACTTAAGTTGTAATGGGTAGTGAAACCAAACACATTCAAAATTTCAAACTTTTCCTTTGTAGCTTAACTCCCCTGTTGATAAAATGAGGGTCATTGTTATTAATTCTCTTGCTAAAGTTCTGCTAGGTAAAAATACAATATGAGACTAAAGTTCATAGTTAAAGGAAAAATACAGTAACTGTGTATGCTGTGCATAGGCTTTTGCTGGACACGTACAATATGCAGTGCATACTTGGGACATTGATGTTTTAAATTGATGGATGTTTGTAGGCAGCAATCCAAAGAAAGTGATATGTCTCAGTCTATAACTGAGAATACATATGGAGAAGAGGAAGACTGATATTCAGGCACTGACATTTATATGCAGAAATCAATATTTTTAGATGCAGTTACTAATGTTCATAAAGTTTTTGCTGCTTACAAGTTCATTTTTCTTTTCTAAATATGCACTTGGAAACTAAAGTACTTTGTAATAAAGAATTTATTAGTTAAATCAAGTAAACAAAATTTATCTTGTCCTTTACTGTGGTCCGAAGTTTCCTTTATGACTTTTGCCTTCAAATGCTGTAAAAAAACAGATATTGTATAAGTTGTATTATAGTAGATAGGTTGTATTTTATTTGCTAGTAAAATATGTATACAGGTTGTCCTTGATAGGACAAGAGGAGACGGCCTCAAGTTGTGCCAAGGGAAGTTTAGATTGGATATTAGGAAGAATTTCTTTATTGAAAGGGTTAACAGGCATTAGAATGGGCTGCTTAGGGCAGTGGTGGAGTCGAGGTCCCTGGAGGTATTTAGGAGTTGTGTAGATGTAGTGTAGGGATATGGTTTAGTTGAGGACCTGTTAGTATCAGGTTAATGATTGAACTTGATGATCTTAATGGTCTTTTCCAATCCAGGTGATTCTGTGATTATTAATTTACTAAAAATACAGGATACCTTCACCAGACACCTGTGGGGTTTTTTTAATAGATAATTTGAAAAAGTGTAAAAAGTCTTAGTACTCAGTATAAAAGTATAGTGTCTTCTCCAGTTTGAATTCTGCATTCTTACTTCAGATGTGCAAAAAACCACCCAAACTATGATGTCATGAAGCTTAAGGGGGCAACTCTAAACCTGTCCAGAAGTTTAAAACTTGTCACACTTAATGTTTATCGCAATTCTTTATTATTAGTAGTAGTAAGTGGAATTGATTTGTTCTTGATTAGTACTTCTAAATAAAGTTTATTTTCTCCACCTAAAATATTGTTTAATCCTGTTCTCATGATTGTACTGGGAAATGATGGATTTGAAAGTTTGTGTAAATATATTTGCCATGTCCTGCTTGTGCAGTCTGGTGTTTGGAACAGTGTTGTGTGTGACGGGTTGACCTTGGCTGCTTGCCAGATGCCCAACTCTTGATTACTACAGTTGTAAAGATAAAGTGAACATGGCATCTACTGAAATGTAGCATTGTCTTGCTATGTAATGAGCCTTGGGAAAAAGGCTGATTTGTCTTCTTTATGGGTCGAAGTGTGTTATTCAGTTACCAGCCAAACCATATAATAACTAGAGAAGGAAGCAACTCGTTCATGAATAGAATTGGTAAAGCTGTAATGTTCTGTTTTCTTTTTTCCTTTTTCTCCTTAAGGTGATGTACTCTTGGCTACAGCTTTTCTGTCCTATTCTGGTCCTTTTAACCAAGTGTTCCGCAGTCTGCTATTAAATGACTGGCAAAAGGAAATGAAAAGCCGGAAAATCCCCTTTGGTAACAACTTGAATCTCATAGACATGTTAACTGACGCTCCAACTATCAATGAATGGAACCTGCAAGGATTACCAAATGATGAATTATCCATACAGAATGGAATAATTGTCACTAAAGCATCTCGTTATCCTTTATTAATCGATCCACAAGCACAGGGTAAAATTTGGATTAAAAATAAGGAAGGCAGAAATGGACTTCAGGTAATAGGAATACTGGTGCTTTCATAATTCCTAGAAGCTCTTAGCTCACAAAACATTACAATTCAGTGATTCAAATAATACTTAGCAAATACCTTTTATATAAGATGCCTAATCTGTATATAAAGGATATCTCAGGTATATTTTGGTAGATTTGAGATGTGGCTAGATACAAACCCCATACATTTGAAGCTTACTACTGACTCCATTTGCTTAATGAATTTATTTTAATGAAGCATAAACTGTGGGGAAAAAAGGCTAAATATGTAATGTCTGATAAGGGCTGAAGCATGTTTGCAGAATACTGTAAGAGTTAGAAAAAAACCAAAAAGTAATACAGGTTCCTATAAATGTTTAAAAATAAAGATGCACAGCATGATATTTTTATCATCTATCCATCAGAAATTATTGATAATTTGTGTTATTTTAGCATGGATGTCAGGTGCTAAATATTCTACAAACATACAGGGAAGACAGTATTGCAATAACGTGCAGTCTGAGGCAAGATACACCAATTCAGATGCAAACAGGAAAACAAAGTCCCTGCTTGCTACGATTGTGATTACTCTGATAAACCAGGTTTTTTAAAAGATATCCCTGAAAAAGATAAAGAGGAATCTGAAGGACAATAATAGAGTGGCTCTGAGAGTATTGCCGGGAAGCTATTTTCATTCACATTGCCTGTTATCTCAGTGTGGAACCCTTTAATGATTGCATAGTTAGTTATGTTAAAAAATGATTATTAACCTTTAACTATTGAGTTATAAACTAAGCTGAATGTGCTTTGTGTACATATTGAAAATTAATCACAACTGTACCGAGGACTGCTTTTTAAAGCAAAGACTTTTTAATGTCTTGTTCAATATAACCCCCTAATTTTCAAAGGAGGAAAAAAAAAAAAGAACTCTAATTATGGAGCTGACCTTATTGCAGTTTCAGATGGAGATGTTATCCAAGATAAAATTGGAGGTGATAAAAACTTCCTGTGAATTTCTGTTCTAGTTGCACTCATAGGATATAAAGGCTTCATTCCTTCGCTTCTACTTTTATGATTGAAAAATAGAAGTTTGCATGACATCTGAGAATATAGTACACTGATGTTACCTTTTTTTGTGGTCATAATTTTTGTCTTAATCCTAATCTAACCATAGGATCATTGATTTTGTCAGTAATTTAAATAAAAATTTATGAATATAAAACAAAAAAGCTTGGTAACTGGGTGTAACATATAAGCCCATGATTGTATTTTTAGATCACTTCTTTGAATCACAAATATTTTAGAAATCACTTAGAAGACAGCCTTTCTTTAGGAAGACCTCTTTTAATAGAAGATGTTGGAGATGAGCTTGACCCAGTGCTTGGTAATGTTTTGGAAAGAAACTTCATCAAAACAGGTGCAGCCAAGAAGGTAAAAATAAAACAAATGACCAAACAAGTGGAAACACCTCCCCCCCCTCCTTGCCCTCCACAAAATAACTCCTAATATATATATGACTATAAAATATTAAACTCAGATTTAAATTTGCTTAATGCTAACACACACAAAGAGTTTAAGATCACAAATAGTTAATGTATTTAACCTATAGATTTCCTTATCTCTTTGCTTATGACAATTTTAAAAAATGTAAATAATCTCTG
Source organism: Brachypteracias leptosomus (assembly GCA_013401335.1). Lineage (NCBI taxonomy): Eukaryota > Metazoa > Chordata > Aves > Coraciiformes > Brachypteraciidae > Brachypteracias > Brachypteracias leptosomus. Next base: position 8,265 of record VYZX01015954.1, on the reverse strand, counting down.
AATGTGTCATTTAAAGTGTTCCATAGATATTCTCAACAAATTCTTTGCATCAGATGTATAATTTTAAAGCTGGACTTTTATGCCTTTGAACAGAATGTTACCTTTATTTCTACGTGCAGTATCTGAAAGAGTATGTACTGCTTCTTGATACCTCAATACTACTTTTTAATATTTTCTTAAGGTGAAGGTTGGTGACAAGGAAGTAGATGTTATGAATGGCTTCAGACTTTACATTACTACAAAACTTCCAAATCCAGGTTACTCTCCTGAAATTAGTGCTCAATCCTCCATCATTGACTTTACTGTGACTATGAAGGGTCTTGAAAATCAGCTCTTAGGCAGAGTCATTCTCACAGAGAAACAGGTAAAAGAATTAATTGTATCTTTTTCCTGGCTATACATCTTACATTTAGCTGTAGAAGGTTTTACTTTCACTTTAATTCATTACTTTCCATTCCCATATTGTAGGGTAACTTTCTTTCTCTCTCTGTTGTGATTATTCTTAATATAACCTATTTATGGTGATTTAAAAGCTGGCACAGAAGAAATTGACTCTTTTAAGTGGAAGCTTCTTTTTGTCTTTGCTGCAACTGTACCATACTTACCTTATTTTTCCTACCTCAGTGCGTTATAACCTCATAAGAATGGCACGTGAAAAGGAAAAGGGCCTGGAATAAAAAATGATGTTCTTCTGTCTACACACTGTGGGGCTTATGGCAACATAACCTGGTGCAAAGGATTCAGTCTTAGTTACTTCCTTGCTTTGAGAGGAAATGAGCTAACTACCCATTTTTACATTGCAGATGTATTATTTGAGAAAGTCCAAGTTCAGAATGACAATCCCAATAAACATGCCACCATCAGTTCTGGAGGGAGGCTGCTTGGCATCTTTTGAACTATTGGACAAACAAAATCTGTACCTATAAGGTCAGGCAATGTTGAAGTCAAAAGAGACACTATACATCTACGACTATGTATTTACTAATATTTTGGCAATAGTTCCAATATACCTTCACTAGAGAGGAATATATTTGTTCCCCTATTGTGGCATCCATTGAGGTCCTTGCATCCTCCTCCCCCATCTCCTTCCAATGTAAGATGTTCCTCCTTATTGACCTCAGTCATCTTTGAAATGCAACTACTTGACATTAACTTCTCGATCAGTCCATGGATCTCATGAGAGAAATCATACTCATAGAATAGAATCATAGAATCATCAGGGTTGGAAGGGATCTCAAAGATCATCTACTTCTAACCCCCCTGCCCAGATCAGGTTACTCATCCAGCCTGGCCTTAAAAACTTCCAGGGATGGGGCTTCCACCACCTCNTGGTGTCATCGGCAAACTTGCTGAGGGTGCACTCAATGCCACTGTCCATGTTGCCAACAAAGATGTTAAACAAGACCAGTCCCAGTACTGATCCCTGAGGGACTCCACTTGTCACTGTCCTCCACTTGGATATCGACCCATTGACAGCCACTCTTTGGGTGCAGCCATCAAGCCAGTTCTTTATCCACTGAGTTGTCCATCCATCGAACCCATATTTTACCGGTTTGGAGACCAGGATGTTGTGGGGGAAAGGCTTCATTCTATGAAGGCTTTTATTTTGTCAGACAGTTTCATTGCACCATCAGCTTCTCTTCAACTAGTGACAGCTTGTCAGCCCACTCTGTAATGGGATTATCATTGTCTGAACCACATGGTGATGTGTATATTCACACAGCCTTATGCCAAACTTCACTTCTGGGCCTTGCAATACAATACATTCCTCAAGATGATAGTCATTTTATCAACAAATTCCTCCAGCCATCACAGTTGCTGTATGCCTGCTTGGAGGGCACAGCTCCTATCTTTTAATAGGAGCTTAATTTTTCTCAGAGGTGCAAAGCAGTAGACTGAGAAGTAATGGACTCAAGTCGGAAATTCTGATCAGATATTAGGAGAAAAATAATTACATCGAGAATGGTCAAAACAGGAACAGATTACTTAGGGATGTTGTGGAATCTACATTCTTGGAGGAGTTCAAGACTCAACTGGACATGGCCCTGAGCAACTGACCTATTCAGACCTGCTTTGAGCAGGATTGGACATTTTTTAAGGTCTCTTCCAAACTAAAATTATTCTACTGTTCTATAGAATCTGTGCCACTAACTGGGAATGTCTAGTGGGTGGACATACTGTGCTCCTGTTACCAGCTTCTCAGAGTGATATACTCACTACTGCTTTGTTTGTCACCATCTAGAGATAGTTCTTCCAAGTAAATGACTAGTGGACCACTTGACAGACAGGGAGACTTTCACAGAATATACTTACCACTTTTCAGTTTGCTTGGTCTCTGTTCTTGCATCCTGTGGTTCAAGGTTTCCTGAAGAGTCAATTCAGACACATCCCGCTGTCCAAAAACATTTTTTTCCTATGCTATCTAATTACTTATCTTTGTGAATTTGGGGATTTCCCTCTTAAGTGTCTGGATTCTTGCTGCGTTCTTGTAGCCTTTGGCAGGGAGATAGTGGAATTGTTTAACTGTGAGAATTATTTATCTGAAGTTAATGTTCTTCAAGGTTTCTATGTACATTTATATTTGTCTTGCATTCCACTATTTCTAATGTGGTTCTACATTTAGAAAGAATGAGATTTAGACATATAATGAGGAAAAGGAGGGTTTACAGCACATCATTTCAGGATTCTGCAATGTTTGACTTTCTGTTCCAATACTGCCTGGTATGCTAATTGGTAGAATCTGTGTGCCATACATCTCAAAGAATTGTTTGATTACTGATAAGAATACTGGTACAGATTTCTTCTTTTCCACCAGAATATTAAGCCGATTTGCAAGAGGTGAGTGAAGCATCAGAAGACCTAAGGGGCTAGCTAGTAAATGTATATAAATTTAGTTCTACCCTCTTTATTGGAATAGTTTGGTTTGAGAGACTTGATATATATCTGAATGTAGTATAACTTACACTGTTTGAATATGATTGTTTTGATACATTGGCTGTTATGTAATTTGACAAAAAACTTGATTTTTTATTGTTGTAGAAATAGATATGCCAGGTTAGTAGTGGAATTACAATACACAAGACATATTTATGGCTTTTTGAATTTTCACATTTCAAGATTTGTGGTGGAAAAAGACTCAAATTTTATAATGAATAATGGATGCAAATTCTTGCGCTTGTGAATCATTTTGTGACAGAATGATATAAGCTATGTAGCAGCTTTTCTATTTTATGAATATTAACAGGACCTAGCATTCTTTGATACAGCCTTTAAAATGGCATCAGCTTGTGAAAGGAAACCCATAAAGCTGGGTTTGAAATGGTCTCTTTGGTGCAAGTTCCTTGAATTTATGTATATGGTAACTTGGCTTTATTTTTTTGCATCCTGGATTTTATGACTGAGCATTTGAAGACATGCAGAAAACTTTAAACTGTGTACTCTTCCTGATCTGCAAGAAGTATTTTAAAATGTGAATAGATGGATTTTTCACTAAGGTTTTCATCTAAGGTTATTTCTCTTGCTCTAGTTTGGTCATTCTGGTTCCGACTTGTTTCTCAGGCTCTTCTTGAAAGGAAAACTTAGCTTATTGTTTTTTAAATGCATTGCACTCTAAAATACGTTTAACGTTTTAAATTCAACTCAGAAAACATGAAATTTAATTTGGGTCAGAATGATTTCTCAGCATGATAATTATTATATTTTATTGTATACTTAACATTCTTTTAATTCTATACTTTTAAAAATTGTTTCTGGTTCATCAAACTTCCATAATGCTTGTCTTGCTCCATAATTGCTACCTGCTTTTCTTTAGTTCCATTAGGCATCATTTGATTGAATTGGAGTTAACTGTAGTCTTTTTGTCTTTTTTTCTTTAGCTTTTGTCAGAATCTGTATATACATCTTCTACGTTATGTGACATTTACATTATTCTATGACAAAGATCACAATAAATCTTTTCTACAGTCTTTTGTACAGTGACAAGAAAAGAACCTAATCTGATAATGAGATGAAGATTATTTAAAAAAAAAATATTTGTTAAGATAACAAGACTTTCTTTAAAAGAATTTAATATTTGAAATACTTAGGAATGTTAGCTGAATGTAGGATTGAGAAGACCACAAATTTAGAATGTGTGAAAACAAAAAGTCAAATTCAGAAGTTGTAACAGCGTTGCAAATTTTTATAAATGAAAGGCTACTCAAATGCAGGAGTAAAACTTTTCCTTCAGCCTTGCGAAGGTCTCAGGTTCATTATGCCCCTAGTGATAAGAGATCATGTTTTCCTTAGTCTTGTGTCTGTTTCTTTAGATTAGTAGCAGCTTGTCTGAAGTGCTGAAGGGGACTTGGCAAAGGTGTAGTGAACACACAGTTTCCAACTGAGGAGAGACATTGTTAAAACTGTGCACCAGACCTCTGTAAACAGTGAAGGAGTGCTTCTGTGGATGTAGCTAATATTCCTACCAACTAGCTCACTTATTGTTGATTCATAAGACTTATATTATACTTCTCTTATGAAAGTCTCTCAACCCATCCTCTCATTTTCTTTCTTTTTACTTCTCTGTATTGAAACATTTTGTATTGTTTCAATGGAGAATTTTTATCTCTGTGAGATTCATTTGTAATAAGTTTTTAAAGTTTAATTTTAAAGAGTATTATGAGAATGAACTGAAAGGACTTTTATCTTCAAAAAGCATATTTTTCTAGATATTTTAAACAGGCTTTTTTTTTTTTTTTAAATGTAAAACTCTTAATCAACAGGTATCCATGTTTTATATATAACCACTGGAAAACAAAGTAATATAAACCATCTACCTGGTATTACTAAAACTAATCAACTAAATACTTCTAGTGAAGCAACTCAGTTTGAGTTCTACATATTTTCTTTTCTTAATGAATGAAACATTTTAGTAAGAAACTGAAGTTATCCTGGTTTGATGGAGGAGCCTTTTTAGATGCACTTCTTGAAATATTTGATGCTTGATTCATTGACTAAGCGTGCTTATCATTAGTGAGATTTTGGAAAACAGGGCATAAATGTAGATGGCATTAGATGGAGTGAAATGAAATCCTATGTCTGAAAAGATGTTTGCACTTGTCTTTTTCTGAAACGAAAAAAAAAAAAGAAGAAAAACAATTACTATTCTGAACTTCTAATTCTTTTACGGCATGATATGAGCAGGCCTAATAGTATTGGTTGAAATGATTTGTCAATGCACACTTATGTAGCAGGTTCAGAAACCTGGCAATAGACCTGCTGTTGATATGCCACTGGAATTCTTTCCTCTGATTACTGCACTTGTTCTTGACCTGCACTGTTTTAGTAGAATCGATACTTTTTAAAACTAAATGTCTTGTTTTATTTTGTTTTTATTTTTGATTGCTCTTCTGTTTTACAAATATTACCATGCATTGCAACAGGAATTAGAGAAAGAAAGAACAGATCTTATTGAAGATGTGACTATGAACAAAAGGAGGATTAAAGACCTAGAAGATAACCTTTTGTTCCGACTTACAAGCACTAACAATTCTCTGGTAGATGATGAGAGTCTAATAATTGTATTGAATAACACTAAGAAGACTGCTGAAGAGGTAACACAGAAACTGCAAACTTCTGCTGAAACTGAAGTGCAGATCAACTCAGCCCGTGAAGAGTACAGACCTGGTGAGTGAAGGTAGCGATGAAAAATAAATAACTGGAGCGCACAGTTAAAACAGCAATACTTAGAGTAAGAGAAATGGTAGGATGAAATCAGGAAGACCATAATGGGTGAAAAGGATCTGTGTTTTCCTGTAAGTATAATGTATCTATGAAACGTCATATTGAGCTATGATGGAGAAAATAATATTATGCTTTATGTGGAATTTATAGAATGATCTATCCTCTCCCTAGGTTTCTCATTGTTTTATATGTAAATGTACCTGTCCATCTAGCCTACTGAGTAAAAAACTTGGAAGGGCTTGGTTATTCTTTCTTAGCTGTTAAAATTTTTATGGACTGTCAATGAAACCGGTCTTTAGGGTATTTTGGTAACTGTGTGTTTGAGTTCAACATGTTGACATTCTTTAGGGGTCCGGTATAATCATAAACACTTTTTGTATCTATTTTGATGAATTCTCTGTTTATTCAGCCATATATCCTTAAGTTATTTGTAGTCAGCACATTTGATCAGACTTTTTGACTTTTAAGTGACAGGTGAAAATGTGAAAAAAGTGAAGAAAAAAAAAGCTCTCTGGAATTAAGTGTTATACCTGCATTTTAGGATATGTGTAAAATGGTACAGTTAGTGTACCATGAATCATTGCAGATTTTGTAAAACCTTTGTATTTAAAACTAAAAGATGCTGAAAATAAGTTAAATCAACATAGTTCATTTGACTTTTATATGACTCCTGTAAAAGTCTGTAAGGAGAAATTCGTTTGGGTACACAAACAATACTTCAAACCATGTTACTTTTTCTATGTTCTGATGATAATCTGAATATTGCCATATACCATCCAGATACTCTTAAGATATGCTCATATTTGCAAGCTAGGCTTTATATAGTATGCATTTATTACAGAAAAGATTTTTTTTTTCCTGATGTATAAATACAGGTTAAATTAATGTTTTAATTCTTTTTCTGGCCAGTAAAGAATGGAGCAACTCAAGGATCTTCAGTTAGTGTTAGTGTTAAACACACTGTACATGTTGTAGAGAGTTACAGTTTTCTGCTCTGTATTTCTAATTTGAACACCAACTTGTTTCCTGTCGTTCAGTTGCAACTCGAGGTAGCATCTTATACTTCCTTATTACTGAGATAAGCATGGTCAATGCGATGTATCAGACTTCCCTTCGGCAGTTTTTGGGACTTTTTGACCACTCCCTAGCAAGGTAATTTAGCTGACAACAAGTATTCTTCGTATTTACCCAGCCCTGGAGACAGCTGTAGTACAGTAAAGATTTGTTGTAAACGAATGTCAGAAAGAAGTGTGTTGCGCATTACAAACTTGACAGGAATTGTCAGTTTAAGTACCCATAAGCCTTTGTCTGTTAGGTCCAAGGCAACCTTCAAATGTACTTATGGTCGTTAAAAATTAAGCATTAAGTAATTAAAAATCATTATACGGTATTGATTTTCAGCTATGCAGAAAAGCTTGATTAGATAGTTTATTTTGTTGCTTCTTCAATCTGAAAGTTGTTGCTAGCTTGCTGTCTGATAATTCTGTGTTTGTGATCTATTATTTTTTCATGTCTTGAAAGTTCTGAACTATGGCTTTTTGTCTCTCACATAGTATTCCCTGTAATAAAGCTTATGTAAATTGACATTCAACTGCAGGGCTTTGTTCTGACAGGTCTACCAAGAGCCCTATAACTAGCAAGAGGATTACTAATATTATTGAATATATGACATATGAAGTGTTCAAATATACAGCCCGAGGACTCTATGAGGAGCACAAATTTCTTTTCACGTTATTACTTACTTTGAAGATTGATATACAAAGAAACAGAGTGCAGCATGAAGAATTTCTGACACTTATTAAAGGTTGGAACTATGGAACAATTCTAAGTAGAGTGCATATAATATTATAGGAAATATGTGAACAGTAGCTGTATCTCCTAGCCAACCAGCTGCTCCTTTTGCACATGAGAAGCCAGTCAATTAGAAGACTGGTTTCTGCCTTAACATTCTGCTCTGGTGACAAACAACATTGCATGATAGTTCTAATTTATAACAGCATACTCAATATTGATAAATATAGCTTTGAGAATCATGAGAATTTAAAAGGAAAACTATTAAGTATCCTTTCAGTTGATGTTTTGTCTGCTACTCAGACACCACCAGGTATGTGTTTGACTTAGAAAAATTATTGTTATATTAAACACCTTTTAGGTTTTTTGGGAACTGCAGGAGGACAAACAAGCAAATAGGAACAGAAAGTGATGCTAAGAGTGAGAGAATATCAGGCTGGCTGAATATGACAAGTTATGGCTTTAGTCTTAAATGCTTGCAAGCACAATGCGCCTTTGCTTGCATGCTTGGAGACATTTTGCATTGTCTTTCCAAGATACTTCATTTTCCTGGCAACTTTTATTTATGGATTATAACTATTAATTTTTCCATGTTGAATCTTCAAAATATCTTTTCCCAATAAGCATTTATTTCCAGGCATATTGCACAAAGAAATAGTAAATCCTCAAAAGAGAAACTGCTTAACAATAATTAAGTTTAAAGTGCATAATTAAAAAAAATAAAATATAAACTAAGCAAACTATGAACTCTGCTTC
>VYZX01015948.1:0-13609 GCA_013401335.1 Brachypteracias leptosomus | reverse complement strand
CCCTGAGCCTTAAACTGAGACAACCCATGCTGCTGGCAAAGATACCTTTGCCATGCTTCATGAGGTGGATTGCCTCTCTCCCATCTTCAAATAGAGTCCCATTGTCATAGAACCCAAAATCCTGCTGCCAGCACGAGCTCTGCGACCAGCTGCTGACACATAGGATCAATGTCCTCCTCCTTACACCCTCTGCCCTCACCAACAGGGTTTTGGAGAACACTACCTGCTTTCCAAATTCCCAACCACCACCCTCAGACCTCTGTAGTCACTTTTGATACTCTCTAAGTTGCCCCTGGCAGTACCACTAATGTCCATATGAATAAAAAGCAGGGGGTAATAGAGGGTTGGACAGGACTCATCAGTCTCTTCACAACATTCCAAATCTGTATCATTGTCAAGCAGGAAACTTCTGTAGATGACAGGTCAGGGTTGGCATATCCATACTATTTATAAGCACAATTATTGACAGAGTTTCTACTCAGGCCAAGATTTCCCCCCTTAAAATCCCCAAATGTAGTTTAGACACTATTGGCAGTTCCCAGCAAGCAGTAAGGACAAGGTCATGTTGTTTTTTCTTCTCTGTAGGGCCAGGGAAGATGTTTAGCCTTGCCAAGTTCTGCTGTGTCATGCTGCTTGTTCTGAGATCAGGCTATGGGTTTTGGTCCATTCTCTTTTCTAGAACAAAATATGTAGGAGATTGAGTAGCTGGAAAGACAGACCTCTCAGAGGAGAAGGTGTGTTTAGCATCATTAAAGTAGGGAAGGAGAAAATACTAGTGTTAAATAAGGAGAACACAGGAAGAGGTGGGAACAGAAATCATCCAGGACACATCTGATCTATAAATCTTGATACAATGACAGAAAGAAACAAGTTTTATATAAGCCACAAGGTGTTATTTGGAATTGAACAGGTCATATACTGAAAGAATTTGATTAGAGGATGACTCTTTGTTGGTGAACTGGTTTTAAAAACTAAAAATACATTTTTCAAAGTAAAACAAAGCACAAAAAGCCAAACTCAATCGTATAAAGCAAAGGAAGAAAGATTTAAGGAGAGGTTGATAGAAATAAAGATAAAACCAAAGTGTGAACTCAAGGTAGAAATGAGCTAAATAAGAGATTCAATTTGGATTTATGGAGACTAATAAAGATGGACATAAGCTCGTTAATAGAGGATTATTAAAGTCTGTCCAGCTATCCACTTAGAGATAAATGTGTGACACTATGAGCTTAACCAGAACTTTTGTAGAAGATAACAATAAAAATATATTATTATCATGGGATATAAATTGTTTTTAGAATGGACAGCCAGTGTAATGATGCTCAGGCAATTAAGACAGAGAGAAAGCATTACAACTGTGATATATAAGTAAGATGATTTTGCTGATATCTCTCTTGTGCATTCTTCAGTTAAAACATTTTTAGAAGTGTTGCAGCTGAACAGATCACTATGTGGGCTGCATTCATAGAATTAAAATATGAATGCCTTAGGCAATCAGAGTCTTATGGGCCAGATTTTTTAACATCTTAAGATGGAGTGGAATTTAATAAAGTGCTGATCCCAGCTAGGGGACAACTTGTGCTTTCTTCTTTTACATTTGCTAGTGTCTGTGTAGGTAATGGAGAAATGTTATTCCAACTAAATACTTAGCTTCAGTTGGACATGCTTCCATAAAACGATATCCTCTGTGTTAAAAATCCCAGAGGCTTTTTTTTTTTCTTTTGTATTCAGATTTATACTCTGGTTTTCCTACTTGTGTTACTTTTTTTCACTTGTCATTTCCAGCTGCAGATATCTCTTCTGGTTCATAATGATAAGCATATCAGTAGATATTAGTCAGGGTTATCTCAGTACATTCAGTTTGCTTTCCAAGCACCCAGACATTAGGAAGACCCAGAAAGAATTCAAAAGAAGTCTGAAACATACAACTAATTCACTAGAATACCCTTCTCCTCAGAAAGGGGGAAATGTAGAATTTAAGAAAACATTTGACATCTTCCAGTTAACAACACTTCAGCACTAAGGATTTAGGCCACCTGGTTTCCAATGAAGATACCATGAGTGGGATTCATGGTGATCGTTTCATACATGACCAAAGCACACATTTAATTCTCTTTTCCATTCTGTTTCAACTACATTCATACGCTCTTTTTCCACCTCTTCATTTGATGTATTTCTTTTAGAGCTGATACATATCTTCTTGACCATAATAATATGAAATTAGATGCCTTCATTGGTCTGTGATTCAAAAGTCTGGGGTTTTGAATGTCTTTTCAGAGGGTTTTTAAACATCTGACACACTCAATACAGTGCAGTTGTTTCATAGTTCTCATGACACTGCTTGGAATAAAAAAAAAGATACAGATTCTAAGCACTAGAAAAATATTCTTGTTTCAACTATTACTTATCAGTACTGTAATTGTGCCAAGAGATTGTAGGCATGAAGCAGGACTTCACTGAGCTATACATTGCTTAAATATTAAAAGAAAGATGGTTCTTTTAGGTTCTTTAAAGTATTCACACTCTAATATACTTTTAAGAACTTGATGGTTTAATTCAGTAAATAAAAACTGGAATATGACTGCTGCCTCTGAATTTGTCAGGGGGAGCTGGGAACAAAGGAAGCAAAACAAATTCTAACTTTAAAGATTAAAGCAAATTGGTCTGACATAACCATGAATGAATTTAGGCTGAAACTTGATAGATTTTTTTAAACTATAAGATTAAACTACAGGATTCCGGAACATCCTTCCTTTAGATATGATAGTTTAAACAGCACTTTTATAATAGGGTTACGTGAGTTTGTAAAGTCCTTGGACTGTTAAATGTTCTAGAGACTGTTCCCAGGAGACAGCCTGGAGTGAAATTGTCTGAAAGAAGAGATTTGGGGCATATGAATATAGGCTGGGCCATATCACTTGGTCTCTGAACCAAAGGATGGTCTCTGGCCCAAAGGATGGTCTCTGGCCTGTTACATTAGCAGTATGGTTTGCAAGTCCTCATTCCCTCTTTCTAGGGCATTTCTTGTCCGTAGACACCATCTTCCTCAGGAGTTCCATATTTTCCTTTCGTTCACAAGCACCATTTCTCCCCATAAACCTCCTTATACTGCCTTTGTCTTTCCTCCCACTTCTCCACTCCTAACATTTCACTTTCCTGTGCTAGAGGTCTGTGTGGCCTGATTTGGTCATGACAGAAGGTCTAAGTATGTCCATTCTCCTTTCTTCCTTCAACATTTACTGTTTATGATGAACAGAGGGCAGCTTTGAATAAAAAAATGTTTTTAATGACAATTGTACAGAATGAGTAGGAACAAACTTTCATTATCTTTAGCCACCTCTAGAGAACAGGCCTAATGTTAATGCTTCTGAATTAGACCCTTTTTTGGGGGAGCTATCTCATGCAAACCTAAGACATTATAGAGCACAGGTGTTTCCATTTAAGGCTCAGGGCAACCCCCCACAGAGCAGAATTTGTTTCACCCCTCTTCCCCGTCCCCTCTTCCCTCCCAGGGGAGGAAGAAAGGCCTCACACAAAGTTGGAAATCAAGATCACAACTTTTAACAGGGAGTAACAAAAGGAATATCAAAGGAAGGGAAATATACAGAGGTAACAAGGGAAGGTATATATACAAATATATACAACACCCATCCTCGAATGGTGCTGGATTCCTCCCGAGCCACATGGAGTTGTAACAGCCACAGAGCTGTCCGGAGCCAGCAGCAATCCCAGCAAGGAAGGGGTGAGCAGAGCTCTCTGTGTCCTTTTATAGAGTGTGGCAGGCAAGGGAGTGGAATAGCCGCTCCACCTGTCCCTCCCCTTCCCCAAACCTTAAACCACAACAACAGGATAGCGAGACTTGGATAAAACCATATTGTATTTAGTTCCTAGACTTTAATATGTTATATTAATTTAAGGCAAGGAAAGAAGATTAAGCAAACACCTATGCCCATGTGCACAAGTTACAAGAAAGTACAAAATGTAGCATCCCAAAACCAAAAAATCATAGAATCATTAAGGTTGGAAAAGACCTCTAAGGTCATCAAGTCCAATCATCAACCCAACACACGCTCACATTTTCAACAGTAGTTTAAGAAGATATTTCTGTCCTATTTCAGGAATGACAGGGTAAAAGGTATTATCCTGTGGAATAATTTTCAAGAAACAAATAAAGAGAATATGTAACCTAACAAGATGTAGGGACAGCTAAGAAACAAATTGGATTGAGATTGGATTGAGATGATTGGACTGAGAGCAGCCTTGAGGAGAAAGTCTTGTGGGTGCTGGTTCATGAAAAACTCAGCATGAGCCAAAAATGTGCAAGTGCAACNCAAAAATGTGCAAGTGCAACCAAGAAAGCCAATCATATCCTGGGCTGCTTCAAAAGAAGTGTGGTCAGCAGGTCAAGGGAGGTGATTCTCCCTCTCTACTCCACTCTCATGAGACCCCACCTGGAGTACTGAGTCCAGCTCTGGAGCCCCAATACAAGAAGGACACGGACCTGTTGGAGCAGGTCCAGAGGAAGGCCATAAAGATGATCAGTGGGCTGGAACATCTCTCATATAAGGACAGGCCAAGAGAGTTTGGGTTGTTCCGCCTGGAGAAGACTCTAGGGAGACCACATTGGGGCCTTCTAGTATCTAATAGGGGCCTATGAGGAAGCTGGGGAGAGACTTTTTACAAGGGTGTGTAGTGACAGGATGAGGGGTAATACCTTTAAACTGGAAAAGGGGGGAAATAGATGTAAGGAAGAAGTTCTTCACTCAGAGAGTGGTGAGTCACTGGAACAGGTCGCCCATCCCTGGAAGTGTTCAAGGCCAGATTGGATGGAGTCTTGCACAACCTGGTCTAGTGGAAGAGAGGTGCCCCTGCCCATGGCAGGGATGTTGGAACTAGATGATCTTTAAGGTCTCTTCCAATCCAAACCATTCTATGATTCTATAAAACTACGTTTTGGTTGCACACCATTTTTATAATGGGAAGACCTCTTCTCTGACTCAACTTTTTTTCCAAGAAAAATACATATACTTCTTCCACGATATACTTCTAGAGGAAGGCAGAAGTTTGATAGAAAGTTACAAAATGATTAACATCAACTTGACAAAATACTTTCCACATATTATCTGATACTGATTTATATCCTTCAGTAAAATTATGCTGTCAGTCCGTGCCTTCCAGAGGGAACTTGGCTAACCCATTGGATATTTTAATATAGCTCATAAATCAAAGGCTCAGGTTCAATCAAAAGGAGTTCAAAATCGCAAAAAGTAGAATAGAAAGGACTTTTTTACATCCTGGATGCTTAGTTTTTGAATTATGGAAGTTATTTATTAGCAGATTTATAATGAAAATTTAACATGCTATCAAAGGCATAATTTGCTTTTGACATCAGTATATCTATGAGATATATAGTATCAGGCATAAAGATTTGTGCATTTAAGAGAATCCCAAATAAATTTGAAATAGAAACTAAATACAAATATAAATAGAAACAGAAAAGGTAACAGAAATAGAAATATTGCAAAAAATCCCAGGTAAACCCAAAACATGCCTCATTTCTAGTGAGTAATTGTCCTGGTTCGGTCAGGACAGGGTTAATTTTCCCCAGGACCATGCTGACATCGGTACACCAGACGCAGGCAGTGCAGCCCAGGCTTTGTCTCACCCGGGTTGCCTCGCTCTGTGCCTGTAGCTGTGTCCCTGCGATCTGTACCTTTATATGTCTTGTTTTGTACATTGTTATCCCTGTTGCTGTTACTGTTGTTGTGACTGTTGCTTTTGCATCATTGTATTAAATTCTCCTTATCTCAACCCGCAGGGTTTGTATTTTGCTACCTCTCCTGTTCCCGTCAGGGGGGTGGGGGGGCAGTGGCCACTTGGTGCCCTGTCCCGGCAGGGTTTAAACCACCACAGTAGTATATTCTTAAGAGAAAATTAAAATGTTGTCTACAGTCAAAAAAACCCCAGAAAAGCTATTTAAAATAAATGCTAAAGTAAATAGCAAAAATTATCCTTCTACCTTAAAGGCATTTGATGCAAAAAGGAAGCATTAAATCAATTTGTTTATCACAGACCTCTCATTTTTATCTTGATTAAACTAAATTTAGTTTAATAATATAAAGACAAAAATTTTCAACAGCTGGGAACTCATATGCAGCACAGCGAGATCAAGCCACCTGAATGACTTGATATTTATGATATAAATGAACTAATCTGGTGAAAAATAAAAAGAAATGTAGCCCTCCACAAACTTACACGCAGTTAAGTTTTATCTAACATCTTTGAAATTCTTTCTTAGCGTTAGGTCCATTCACTACTCAGGTTGCTAGAGCTAAGCAAGACTCAGCATCCCCGTGGTCAGGGGAAGCTCCATGTCCCCTAGGACCTTTGGCAACAAACACTTTTGTTGCCTAGGTCCTTTGGCAACAGTAGAGAAGGCAGATGGGTCAACCTGTGGCATTTTAGAGTGCACCATCTGCCTGGAAGTCTGCATAAAAATCAAACCTGGAGATGAGAACAGATACATTAAGGCAGAGTTAAAATTGTTGTCTGTTGAGATTAGTGTAGTGGTTCATAGTCTCCATATGAAGGAAGGAACAAATGGAATGATTTGTAGCTTAATAAAGTTTGAAGACAAAAACAATCACCAGAGCTATCCAGCCTAATTCCTGTATGTGCATTGACCACTGCAAGGGCCAGAATGATAAATAGGTCATAGGAAACTCATCTCATTGTATCTTCAAGAGAGTATCACCATTATAATAAAAATTATCTATAGGATATAGCATATTTTTATCTAACAGACTGAACAAGCTTTCAAATAAATTTCTCCATTTCCCCCACTTACTACACTTTGTTTCATTCTCTGAGAAATCCTGGAGTGAGCAAACTCAATTAGTTTTGAATGAAACCAAACTTCACCAGTGCACATAATATTTTCCAGTTGCTAATGGCTATGCAGTCCACAGGAGCAGTCTAGAGCTGCTCTGGAAGAAAACTCTCAAAGAGCACTGTGGGTGTCAGGACCTCAACACTGGTCCTTATATTGTATCTGTCTTCTGATTGCACTACAGAACACGCTTACATAGACACAGCTTTCCTCAAATCAGTTCTGGGATCAAAGCCTAGTACCTTGAAAGTATTTAAATATTTATCTTCTAAATCCATAGGTGTTAGACATTTGAGAACCCCTGAGTGTGCAGGAATAATCTAATGTAAAAGATTAAAAAAAGAGGAACATTGATATGTACTGTCGGTGCAAAGTAATGAAACCAACACAGGTGTATTCCTCACAAACAGTATACTGTTTTGTGTTATGTTTTTAGCTCTGCTTTTCTTTAGTCCTAAATAAGGTTTAGCTATCATTAGCTGGGGGGCGGGGGAAATGTAATTTTTGAAAATAAAAGCTTGGTTTATTAATTTCAGTTTAATGAGCCTACACTATTACTCAAAACTTGGGTATGCTATTTGATTGGTATCTATTTTTAATTTTAGTCCAGTGGCTTTTAAATCAGGTCACTAACCAGTACATTTACCCAATTCAGTTAAAGCAAATATATCCACATTATGCTTTGTGGAGCATTTTAATGTTGCAGCAAGCTGTAATACTGCATTATAAAATCTTGCAGATAAGATCGTATAATTTTATCTGAACAGCAATACTAGTTAAACATAACATGTCAGTACAGTTCTTCTCATTATGGTGACTACTACAGTCACTTCTCATTACTGTTCTTTACCATTTGTATTTAACACCAAAATTCCCAACTGGCAGCTAAACCAGCATTAGTATCTAATGATATTTCAACAGTTCTGAAATGAAGAATCAGGGTGACATTTTCTAGAATTCTTACCCTCACAGTAAAGAATTTCCTCCAATGTCCTGTCTAAATCTACTAACTCTATCAGTTTAAAATCATTACACCTTGTCCTATCACTATACTCCCTGAGAAAGAGTCCTTCTCCTATACTCAATCTTAAATTTATTTCTTATTAAAAGTTTTGCCTATTTTTAGCTATGCCACACAGCATTAGCATGAATTCTACATTGCTGGATTTTTTAAGATAGAGATTTTTTTTAATTTGTGGAGATTTTTTTTCAGTTTCATGATCATTACTTTTTAGCCTATCTGTTATAAGGCCAACTAGAAACTGTCTTATTGCTTTATATCCCATCTAGTATCTCAAAGGAGAGAAATATTGAAAGGCACATTTAAATAACCTTTAAAATTACATTATGTAAGCATAAACTTCCTAGAAGTATATCCGCAAATCAAAACATCCTAAAATGCTTGTCAAGAAAACCTAGAGATTTCTTTATCAAAGAAGTCTTTGATGCCACAATATAAGCAAAGACATTAAATTCACAGAATGGGACATGATTCTCTGCTACAATTATGAAAGTGGAATTGAAATTTAGGAGGACTAATCTTAATAAAAAATTGATTCAGATGAAAAAAAAAATCTTAAAAGAAAGCTCTCAATAACTATAAACTGATACTGTAATTCAAAAGTTCCTATAAACATGTAAATTCAGTCAAATAGCTATAGCTGAATTAAAAATAAATAAATAAATAAAATCTAAGGGCTTAAGTTTAAACATTAAACAAGAATATAGTTTCCAGCATCTTAGGTAGCAGACCTTGAATAACAGTATGCCAGTTATCTGCTCTAGAAAAATTTGTTCATAAATATAAGTTATAAGACATAGCATATTTTGCATCTCTTACCATTTTATCTTAAATAAAATAAATATTGCTGGAATTTCAGCATTTAAAAAAAAAAAATCTTTCATTCTGGCTTTGTTAGATTTCACTTATTACCTTTACCTTTCCACATTAATCTAAGACACGTGTTAGAAGTTGTGTCCAATATTGTGGCCTTCCAACCCAAACTGTTCTCTGATTTAGTGATCTGCAGACCTCTGCTTCTTGGTGATAGGAAAGATGTCAGCTGCATTTCTTCTGCTGCATTGTTAGACATCCTCTCAATGGGTGGAAGTGGTGTACTGCTGAAACCGAGAACTCCACCCCACACATGTAGGGATGCTGGTTTTGATGTTATGGATCAATGCAGGCAATTAGTATGACCAAACTAAAAGAGCATATAATAAAATGGTTTTGTTTTGAGAGAAGTGAACTGTTGCACACTTTTCTGAGGTGCTGGGTCCTAGCCATGGGAATTTAATCTATGAAGGACCACAAGGACAATATGATGAAAAAATGTTTTGAAGACTTCCTTTTTATTATCTCATAGAATGTTGCAGTAAAGGATCTTCCTGTTAGGAAAAAACAATAAAGAGCTCTGGCCATAGATGTAGTTGATATAAGCAAATTCAGCAGCAGCAACAGTAGTGTGATCAACAACTGCTGTTGCTCCCAGGTGTGCAATCTCTTCTGAAGTATCTTATCCAATGCCTAAGTAAAAATACAGGAGAAGCAATATTTGACAGTAAAATAGTACAGCGATAGCTACAGTATAAAAATGTTTTTTGTCCTTCTAAACTTCCTCAAGTTCTGGGAAAAGTACATATTGTGCAGGTATCATACAATAATCTCACAGTTAAAATACCTCATGATTGGTTTAATATGCAAAGTGATTGCCTGGTACTTAAAACCAGTCTTCAGCATTTGTTAATAGGAATCTTTTAAGGGTAAAATAGATGCAATTATAAAAATAATATTTTCTCACTTATATATTAATTTATTTTCCATTACACTGATAGAGATGGTATGGGTATAAGTTAATCATCTGGTTGCAAAAGAATATTAAAATTTGAAATGGTCTTACAGTTCATTAAGGATTTTTTTAAAAGTGTAACCCAATCAACATTTAGCATTTATGTTCTAATTATGTGATAATCAGTAATCACCATTGTCTCAGTTCATATGAACTAATAAAAATCTCTCCCAAGTGCACAATAAAGTGCCACAACATTAACTGAATTACATAGCAAGCAATTTTTGGTTTCAACATTTTTAGTAGACTTGGTTGCATTGTTCAGAGATTAGTTTTGTTTGGAGTTTTGGGTTTTTTACTATAATGAGTAAGTGGAAATGAGAAATCCTTTCCAAAATTAAAAAAAAATCAAACAGGTTCACAAATCTCATTTAATGAGCTTTAAATAGTTTCTATTTTACTGCAGTGTGTTTCAGAACAATCTTCTACAGAATCCTACACTGGGGCTATGGGCTGCAGGATGTACATTGGCTTGGAGGAAATTTCCACTTCTCTCTCAGGCAGCTCTGATAGTGAGTTTAGAATTGAAATACATTGAATTAGTAACATTCTAACCACATCCAAACATTCCAAACATATCCAACAGGTTTGATAACCTGTAGATGATTAATTTCTTTCTCTTCTTTCCTTATTGAATACATGATCTAGAAATTATTGATGAAATGGTCATAGGCTACTACATCATACCGAGCATACCAGCTCAGTTTGTAATTTATGTTTTTTGCAAAAAAAAAATAAATGTTCAGAGAGTGACAAATGTCAACATTCAGCACTTTGTGATCAATTTTAATCTATGTATGGTGAAAACACATATGTTAATTCCTTGCCATTACAGTAATCTTTCAGTAATTATAATTAAAATTAAGATGTATCTGCAGTTACTTTACAATTATACTTTGAGCTATTGCTGCTCTTTCTGATGCTAAATATGTGTACCTAACTGTAAACATTACATAGAAATTGAACAACTAGTTTATAGCGTAGCAAACACTGAAACAACAAACATTAGCTGTTCTTACAGTTCGGGACTGGAACTGAGTACTGACATTTATTCAATGAACTGATGAAGTGAGGAGAAAAGTTTCATAAGCAAGATATTCTCATACAAAAGCAGATTGTTTACATTCTTGACATCTGCAGAGATTTGTATTATTTTTGTAGAAATTAGTTGCTAACAGATACAGATGTATGCCAAATTTAGGATGCAGAACTTTTAAAGGATACAAAACAGGTTGAGAAAAGCAAAAAATTAAACCTTTTATTTTGGTAAAAAGTACTTGCTTCTAATTTTTTTTGTTTGCAAAAAAGACTTTAAGAACAAAATTCACCTACATTTAGTTAAATTTTACAAGACCCTGAAAATAACATGAACAGTTTTTCTATCAGACCAGATGATGTTCTTTCCCTTTTTTTGCTTATACTGTTTTGGATGCATTTATTCATTATTTTGTTGGAGTAATGAAAACAGTAGGTTTGAAAAAATATCCTGTATGCTTTGTATTCCAGTATTTGACCTTAGCTGAGGGAGGGCTGTAAACCAGTTGAGGAGGAGATGTAGATTCCTGCTTGTATATTCTGCAGCTTTGTAAAAGTGTTTATCGGCCTTGCAGGCTGTGGCCTGACTCACTCTTAAGGATGATCTCAGCTGTGCTCCAGGACTCATATTCCCTGACTGCCATGGTACTTGCCTACTCTGAAGATCAGCACAACAGTGTTTATGCTGCACTAGAGGGGAACCCAGCAATGCCCAACCTTAAACTAGCCTCCCTGCACCTTCTCAAGCAGGAACAGGCCCATACTCATTAGACACCATAAAAAAAACCAAACAACATATACTGTATCTGTAGAATACACACCAGTGTTTCCTTGCCTTCACTTAGAAGATGCCTAGTCCTCTCATTTATCTGGACAATCAGGTTATAGAAAAAAGCATCTGTCTTGTCAGAAAGAAATGCTCATCTGAGAAAAATTTAAAAAAAAAATTTAAAAAAAATTAAGTTCCACAGGACTCCCAACAATGTCTTCTCACTGAAGGATGTTTCCCCTTTTTCCACCCATCTCACCCTCATAGTTAAGAGTGGGAACAGCTCCAGGCAGACTGACACCCTAGGCTATCATCCAGAAAGCTTGCTTAATGTTGCAGATTAAATGTCTGCTCTTAGTTTGCTGGACAAAATCTTTCTAACAATGAAACTCTTCAATATCAGCGGTGGAAAAAGCAGGTGTGCTGCTAGCCAGTATCATATGCATCCTGGAGTCCAGAGTTACAGTATCTACCACACATGACAACATCTGATTCCTTCTAGGCACATTTTTTTTCCCTCCACACAACAGAAGAATTGTCAGGTCCTTTGTCTTTTTCCGTCACGTGCACTGTCCACAAGTCCAAATTTGACTTTTTTTATTCAAACCTTCCCCAGGCCTGACCAGCAGTGCTGGTGCTTTGGGTAGAGGAAAGACCACACACAAATGCCAGCAACTCAAAAAATGGAGTGAATGGAGTGTCACTTCTGTCCTAGGGCCATATTTTGCCTTGTCTTGGAATAGGATGGTCACAGCTTTGGGGAAGAGAGGAATGCACTTTCTCAGCCATCTCCTTCCCAGTTATGTCCAAGTCACTTCCTGGATCTTCAGACAATGGAAGTCACGTAGGTGAGCACTCTATTCCCAAACACCAAGCACAGAGGCCAGCAGGAGTCAGCTGGATTATGTGCAGGTAGTAGAGCGATGTGAGTTCAGTGGTTGTTTTTTTGCCATGCCTGTCTCTGTCTCTTCCACAATGAGCAGTGTGCACCAGATGTCAGGCCAGTGAGGATGCCAGGGACTGCCCAGAAGCCTGGATGTGAGGGCTTCTACAACATCTCTGGGGAGGTTGTTCCAATGATTGATTGCTATTGTAAAAAAATTCTTTCTTCTATTGGGATGAAACCTCTCCTGGTGCAACTTGTACCCATTGGTCCTTTGTCTCCTCCATGCTGTTCCCTGTGACAAGAGAGGCTTTGTCCTGTTTGTAGGCACTCTTTAAGTACTGGAATACTGTAATGAGGTCCCTGCCTGAGATCTCTTCGAAAGTGAGAAGAGACCTAACTCCTTCAATCTTTCCTTATAAGGAATTTCACCAGCCCTTTGATCATTTTAATGGCACTCTTTTGGACCCTCTCCAGTCTGTCCTCATCTTTTTTGAATTATAGGGAACAGAACTGGACATTGCACTCCAGATGTGGCCTGACAGGCACTGAGTAGAGTGGGCCAATCCCTTATCTTTAAAAAAAAACGGTCACATGCAGGTTACCTGTTGAGGGTAGTCTCTGGTCTATGCCAACTCTATGGCATGCCAAATAGATCAGGACAGTACTAGCTAGCTCAGGCCAAAACTGTGCCAGGGAGCATTGCAACAATTTAGCGGTAAAAGCCATTCAGTTCAAGTGCCCACTTGAACAGTATTTAATTTTCTAGTATAGACAACAGCCCACTGTTCTAAGTGATGGGATTGTACTGTAGGTTCTAAGGGAAGTGTCCCTGGCTTACCAGCAGAGTTGGAGAGGGTCACCTCTCATTGTGAAGGCACTTAACATCCCCACGAGTCATGCTGCAAAATGGGCTCTTCTTCATCTTCAGCATTCACAATTAACATACCAAGCAATGCACCTGGAAGCTGCACAAACTAGAGGCACAGGAAGGAAAGCACCAAGCCTTAAAAAGTCTTATGCAGCTGATTATCCCTGCCCCTCTTGCAGCCTTCCTCTTTCTTAACACTTCTATATCCATTCCCATTATACTCTCTCCCAGTATTTATGCCTTATGCTTGGGAAGATCAAACCTCTGTCTCACATTTCTCTGAGTGTACATTAAAGGTGAAGTGCTGGGGCCT
>VYZX01015947.1:0-13904 GCA_013401335.1 Brachypteracias leptosomus | reverse complement strand
AACCTTAAACCACAACAACTAATGATATGAAAATTTTACATTAACATTACTCTTCCAGTATGAAAGATAAAATCATTGTAGTGGAACATTTTCACAGGTATAATCTTAATTTTCTGAAAACAAATAGCTTAATTCACTACTAGTGCTTATGTAGCAGAAGGATGCTGTTGTCCATAGCAGCAATCCTCTTGTTTTCAAATCAAGATATTACATAGGAGGCTGTTTCATCACAACTGGTAACAACCGGTACTTATACAGAACAGAAGGGATACCATGCACTCAAGTGAGCTTACTTGTGCTGTGCATGTTGGGAAAACAGCAGGTAAGGTAGCGTCTAGGTTGATGTAAGTAAGAATTAATATTTTTCAAAAATATTTCCATTGAATCACTAGATAGAGAACACAGGTAAGAATACAGAGCAATTTAAATTTCTAGCTGAACTTCAAAGGATGGTGTAGAAAAGCAGGAGTGAAACAGCTAAGACAATACACTCTTGTTTGTTTTTTTTTTTAAATATCTTTCATTGTCTTCCATTTTATCTTTTTGGAGTATTTTGGAGAGCAACACACACCTTCTTAATTTGAACCAGCTAAATTTAAGGCAAACTTTCATGAGAAAGAAGTTATAAAATCATATAGTTTATGCTAGATTGCTTCTAAAAACCACAGGCATCTCAGTAGTAATACGCTTTTGTTCAGAGGCTCCTCAAACTTTCTGTGTAGCACCTTTTAATAGTTGTCTTAGGACCAAAGTTTCTGAGCTTTCATGGGCCTATAAAAGAGTGCCACAGTAATCCTAAGGTTATGAATGTTCTCCTGCCTTTACCTTTGCCTTCATTTGTACAACCAGAAGCAAGTGTCAATTCAGAGATCACCATGTGCTTATAGGTTTTAAGAACTAAATCCAGTCTGTCATTCTGCTGCATTGTATTTTTGAAGATTTCACTTACTGTTCTAATCAAATATCTTGTTCCACGTGTCCCTGCTGTATCTTTTCTATAGAGCTAATGGTATCAAATTCTTCTTGACCAGGTCAATGCACCTGAACAGGCAGCTAATCACATTCACATTCATGTTCCTTGACTTAATCTATCAAACAGCTACAAGAAGTGAATTAACTAGTTCCATGTCTTCCAGCATAACTTGAAGTTTCACCTTTAGTTTGCAGCATGTTCCAAGTACTTTGCAATACAGCCTTACTGCAGGTGTTGTAAAATATTGGATTTGTGTGCTGAAAAATAGTTCACACACACATACACTTAGACATTCTTGAGAAACAGTATAAAATAAGAGAGATATGAGAAGCAGAACAAGAATAACTTTGTTTTGAGTAAGATCACTGCGACACTTTCATCACATTTTGAAAAAGCATTAAATTTTAGAAGCTCCATGGCTTCCCATGCTACAACTTTTCATGGAATATCTTTTGTCATGTTTTACATTATTGGACCACAAAAAACCCCAAACCCAAACTAAACAAACAAAACCAACAAAAAAAGTTAAATAAGGGCAGATTGCAGAAGTGTTTAAAAATTAGAAAATGCCCAATTTTGTTAATTGTGCCAACTGAACCTGTTTTTGCATTGTGATACATTCTTAGTTTCAGAGCTTCTTCAGTATTTTGCTCTCTGAAAAGACCTTTTCCTAAAACTTATCTATCAGAACAAATCAAAGTTTTGTCATGATGAATATGTATAATATGCTAATCCTATTCACTGAAAAATTTGGAAGACATTTTGTGTAAGAGACAAAGACCTACAAGAATAAAAGAATCGTAAAAGATGGGACTTTACTGCTTTATGCATTAGATTATATCTTTTCCTTTGCAAGAGAGTATGCAATTAAATACACTCAGGGTGTACTTCCTAAATTAAAGCAGCATGTGCAATGTTGTCTCACATTTCTAATTTTTTTAATAAATAGACATGTACCTGGATAAATTCCATGGCATAGTTAGAGCTGCTTAGACTGGAAATCTAAGGAAAGAAAAGAAAAGAAAACAAAGGGACTGTTGACCTTCTGTGGAATTTATCCTGGTTGCAAGAGAGAAGGGCTGTTGATAGCTGCTGAACACAAAGGCTGGGAGGTGCTAGAGGATGGACGCATGTGCACAGCAGGCCAGAAAAGCTGGTTGCTCATAGCTGCCAGAAGCTTCGATATCATGTCTAAGGAACAGCTCTGGAGAAGGAAACACTTACATTGGTAAATAGTTGTTGGGCAGTGGTGTGGTTATCAGCAGTCATGAACAACTAACACCTTGCTTCCTAAGCAGAGCTTTTAAATTATACCCCTCAGTTTCCCTCATTAAATTATTTTCTGCTACATGTCTCCTTTACTCACAGCAGCCCCCCAAATAAATGTCCCATCAGCTATATTTCTAACTCATGAGAAGGCCTGTCTGTCATTTCCAAAAAAACTCTACTTGAATGTCACTAGTAACTTACAATAGGACAGGCTTATACCACAGGTACTATGGTTGGAAATTATCAGTGTCCACAGAGTGAACAAAATTAAGCATATTAGTCATACCTTCTTCTGAATTTTACCTGCTATCAATTTCAATCGCCAGTAAGAACTGGAAAATATGTGAGAGGTTTTCCTGTTCCACAATAACAGTTTCCAAATAATGTTTGCGAACTATAACAATTAGTAAGTGTTTAAAAAATGTTTACAAAATCACTATGACTTCCTTCTTCTAGTTTATCAAAATGTGGTTTAATATTACCAAAGAGCAGAACTTTGGCATAACTTTTAATAAATACATAAATAATGACTGGAAATGAGTGAATTGTAAAAACATATGGTGGAAGTTATGGTTGGTGAACAATAGGCTTTGAAGGATGTTTTCTATATAATCTTAATTATTGATAATGGAAGAATTTTACTTAGAAAAATTGAAGTATCTTTGCAGAAAAAATTCTAAACAAAGCTATACTTCTTAGATTTATCAAACAAATGATATGCAGAGGATATCTCATCCAGTTGCATTCAAAATTAGAAAAGAAAGCTAGCCATTCTTGCATGGATGAAATGAGATCTTAATGAATAACAATGGGTATATTCCTACCCTGCTGTGGAATTGATCTTAAAAATGTGTGTGTGCAACAACAATTTATGCTAATTTGATTTATGAGTCTAAGTACCCAAGCAACCAGATAAGACCATATTTTCATACATATATATTCCCTTAATTACAGACTTCACTTCACATTATCTTGACATGTTCTGGTTTTGTTGTTTGTTTGTGTTGTTGTTGTTGTGGTTGTTTCACAGTCTATAGGAAACTCTGATAAATGAAATGTATCTTCTTTTAGCCCAAGGAATGGTTTAATGGTTTAACCTACTAATAATCAACCCAGATGAGTAACATCCTTTTTCTTTTCTATAGAATATATCTCATTTCTTCCTTCTCTTTTGCTTAGTAGTTAGTTTCTATGTTTTGCAAATAAGACAACTCAAATAAAAGCTTGAACACAAAAGGTGTAATAATTAATTACAGCATGAATCTCCAGAAAATTCTACTTCAATACCCTCTGTATGTACAATAAAGGGAAAACTAAATATTTTTTTCTGTCAACATTCTCTCTCCTTTTATTTGATTAAATCAAGATGATATAAGTCCCAGGAGACAGGAGTGCAAATTTTAAAGCTGTATTGATTTAACCTTCCCTTTGTAAATATTTCATAGTCCTATAATGTGTAAATGCAGTCATGCACAGAACAGAGGATTGCACTTTTCTGTTAGTACACAGAAAGGCCATATGACAGTATTTATTATGCCATTAAACAATATTACATAAGAAACCACATGAGGATATTTTGTCATTGTTATTAATGTCAAGGAGGATTGATGTAACACTATTTTTCAGGTGAAATTTTCATTAAGAAAGGCTATTTCAAACTGTGACTTTCTTGAAGGGATATAGAGCTATTTGTTAATTACAGTTTCAATATCTTTTTCTAGGTTCCCCCTCCTGCCATAGTTTGATGCAGATTTGTTTGATGAAAGAATACTTCTCTCTGTGCTTCAGTTTTCCGATTTATTACAATTGGCAGTTCTGAAATTTCAACATCCCAATAATTTTCATGACAGATGATGAGGGAAGCTTTTGGAGTGGATTATAGCAGTCTATAATGGCTGCTATATATTCTTCTGGCAACAAAAGAAATCATGGAGAGTGCATGTACTGAAACTCTGAAGAACCCCACAGTGGTTTGTATGGATATTATGACTCTTCTCAAAGCCTTTCTGTAAAAACCTTATCCAAAAGTAAAATAGTGATCTAAGAATTTAATTATTATATGAACTTTTTCTTGGTTTGCACATATTTCCAAACACTGATCTCTACCTTGATCTTGTAATTAAAGACTTTTTTTTCTGATTCAGAAATGTTGCTGCTTCTTGCAATAGGAATCTGATGTTGACAATTTCAGTGCTGATAACATTGGAGCTTAAGTCATAAAGATGTGTTCACAGAATCATGGGATGGTAGGGGTTGGAAGGGACCTCTGGAGTTCTCCTAGTTCAATCTTCCTGCTAAAACATGTTCACCTACAGTAGGATTGATCCAAGCAGGTTTTAGTATCTCCAGAGAAGGGCAGTCCTGGGCAGCCTGTTCCAGCGCTTTGTCACCCTCACAGGAGATAAGCATTTGTTTGTTCCAGTGAAAATTCCAGTGTTCCAGTTTGTGTCCATTGCCTCTAGTCCTGTTGCTGGGCACCACTGAAAAGAGTCTGGCCATATCCTCTCGAGACCCACCCTTCAGGTATTTATAAGTACTGATAAGATACTCTCTCAGTCTTCTCAAGGCTAAATAGACCCGGGTCTCTCAACCTATTGGCATAACAAAGATGCTCTGGTCCCCTAATCATTTTTGTAGCTCTCTGTTGGACTCTTTTCACTAGTTCCTTGTCTCTCTTGAGCTGGGGAGCCTAGAACTGGACACAATATTTGATATGTGGTCTCACTAGGGCAGAGCAGAGGGTATGGAAAACCTTGCTTGACCTTCTGGCCACGCTCTTCTTAATATGCCCATGCAAAAGCTTCTGGTAATAAATTTATATTTTACAATCTCTTTCTGGGTTGATTAGAAGTGTAAATTATAAAATATAGAAGTTTACAATATCATTCATGTTTCCAGTTCTACAAATGTAAAATTCAAGATAATCTACATCTAAACATAACCATATTGACATTAAAATGTCAGTCCCTTTTTCTTGTCAAAGTGCTTTTGTCAAAAAATATTTCCATTGGAGTGATACCACTTGGTGTGAACTGAACCTTGATCTTTTTTCCTTCTATTAATAGTTTAGAATCTCTGATGTTTTGAAGAATCAGTGCGGTATTTATCTCCATGAAGTTTCATTATGACACAGTAGCATGAATATTAGGATATTCTTTTTTAGGAACATCATGTTACTTGATCTGATCCACTACCATCTGTAAGATGGTGCCCAGTCTTAAAAAGCATACTATTTGCTTTAATGAGAAATGAAGACTTTTACTATATCAAGACAACTTTCTTTCTGAAATATATTTCATTTATAACCTCAAGCTTGACTCAGGTTTTCCTAAAAGTCATTTCTAGGAAAATGAGAGAGAAACAAGTCATTTATTTACAAATGTGTTGGTTTTTGTTTTTTGGCTCCCCCTTGTCTGCGTATTACCACAAGTTGTCAGCCTACAGAAAATTTAAAAATATTTTAGAAAACGAAGTGTCAATGTAACTTTCCTCTTCAATCTCTGTCCTTGGACATAATTCTCTGTTGTGGGAACAAATCCTGCACCTAAAGAAACATTCATCTCTCAGTTTACAAGGTGAATAGTTGTATATATTAACAGGTTGTTGTGTGTGCAGACACTAATTTTGCTAGGCTAAAACCTTTTTGCTAAAGAATTCACTGTTTTTTTAACCAGAAAAATATGTATTTTGAAGACAATAGATTTGAGCTTTGAAAGTAAAGTGTAACTATTACTTATGGTAAACTCTCTCCTGATTCCATAGGCTCTTACCTGTCTTTGCTGCGATTTTATAGCTCCTTTCAACAGCTATGATTACATCCACCCTGTTCTTCATGACGCTTGCTCATATTTGCTCTTGCACTTCATTACAGAAACCCTGGGGTTTTTTCTTCCTGTGAAGCAATTTCTCAGCAAATCTCAACCTCTCAGTTTTGAATCATTTCATGCACACTAAATTTTTTGTTGTTTGAAAAGTTACCTTTTAAGTTAATTTTTCCTCAGAATATTTTCTGCTTTCTCATTGGAGCTGTGAAAGACCAAGTGCTGTGAAAGATCATCCTTTCCATCTCCTGACTGGAATTAAGGGAACACTGCAGACTGGATCTAAAATCTAGCTAGATCTAAAAATCCTGGTTGTAAATTTACAGCACAAATGTGCCCCTTTGAAGAGGTGATGTAATGCATGTGTGTCAGCAACATGCATCCAGTAGCTAGATTACACAGGGACACTCAACGTTGTTGATGTCCTGTCACATCAGGAGATCTCACTTGCAACAACCTAACAGTAAGACTCAGGGAAAAGTGGAAAGATAAAGCTTGAATGTTTTCCCTAAGGTCATCCTGAATACAGGCAGCTTGGCAGAGTTAAAATTTATTATTTATAATAAATCTAGGTAAATAAAGCTGTGGAGACTTCTTCCCCTCCCTCCAACTATCTCCACAAACTACCTAATTGCATTTGCAAGCTTTTAATAAAAGAGTCAAAGATATATTTTATTTTATTCCTTCAACATATAATTAAAATGCAACACTCAAAAATGGAAAATATTTAAAATGGTAATTCGAAGCAAAACATTATGTTGAAACAAAAATTTTTGGAATATTTTTCTAACAATAATCGTATTGTAAATGTGACTGCAGGTAGAATATAGGTGTGAAAATAGGCAACTGGAACTACCGTGTGTATTGCTGCATTTCAGTGCTATGGATTATTCAGTTTTGTGGAACTAAACAAGTTGGATAGTTTTTATTGTTAATATTGATAATTTATCAGTTATAAGTACCAAAGGACTGAATCTTAAAGAAGTGTCAAGATATAGGAATTATGAGTGGTCCTGATAAGCATCTAAAATAAAACAAATCTTATGTAAGATATGAAAGAAAGGACTAATGGTCAAAATAAACATATCATGGGCAAAATCTGAGTACTGGGTTCCTTGGCTATAATAAAGGGTACAGTTAAAAAAGTCAAAACAATTACAATAAAACCAAACAAAACCCAATTGCTTTTAATCTGTGAATCGTAGAATTAAAATGTCATTATTCAGTGGAAATACAGAAAGTGTGCAAGCCCATATTCAGCCTTTACATAATGGGGTAGTAGTCATTTAATGTTTGCTGGGAATCAAACTTAAGCTTTCATAATAATAATTTTTCATTATAGTTAGGTTACAGTCTTTGTTCATGGATATTAAGCCTCCAGTGGAATTTTGACAAAACACATTTTCATTCCTTTTGGCTTGAGGTTCTGTAGTGGTTTAGAACCAGTTGGGAGATGAGCACCACATGGCCTTTCACCCGTTGCATCTCCCCCCCCTGTCCCCTGAATGGGAAGAAGAGGAAGAAAAAATACAAAACCCTGTTGGTTGAGATAAGGAGAATTTAATACAACAAGACAAAAGGAGAATTTAAAAGAACAGTAATAACAATAACAGTAAAGAAACAATATATAAAGCAATCAATATAAGCTGCACAGATTGCATCAGTCTGACAAGGCCAACCCAGCCTGATCATCTGGTTTGGTTGTTTATCCTGGTTGTGGCTCCCTCCCAACTTCTGGTGAAATTTCACCCTATCTTAGCCAAACCAGGACATTATCCGCCCCTTATTCTATACTACCTCCGTCATGCATAGCAGTCATTCAACAATTAACATGCAATTATATTCACTGGCCATTATCACCCCAAAATAAATCCCCTTGTGGTACAAATTGGACTTCTCTGTCCTCCTGCAATCACTCACCAGGTGTACCCAGGTCCTGAGCAAAAGCAAACCCATGGATGAGTTTGCCTTTGCCTGAGGCAGGACTAACCCAGACCATCTTCACTAATACAATTTTCAGGTGCACTACTGGGACTTTATCCCATCTGCAGCACTTGAGAGTTTTGATTTGGCACAGCCAGCTTGATTGACAGATTCTCTTGTGTTGACTAACCAGATGGCCTTCGCTAAATATATGTCCCAATGTTTGAAGGTCCCACCCCCCATTGCTTTCAGTGTAGTTTTTAATAGTCCATTGTATCATTCAGTTTTCCCAGAGGCTGGTACGTGGTAGGGGATGTGATAGATCCACTCTATGCCAATGGTTTTCAAGGCCTAGGATGGTGTTCTGGGTGGTGGTATGGTGCACTGGATATGTTTCTAGCCATCCAGTAGTTACTTCCAGCATTGTAAACATGTACTTGCCTTGGAGGGTTTGCAGGAGTGTGATATAATAAATCTTCCAGGCCACTCCATATTTATAGCTTAGCTATTGTCCTCCATACCACTGGGGCTTTAATTGCTTGGCTTGCTTGATTGTAATACATGTTTCACATTCACGGATGACTGCTGTGATAGTGTCTATGGTCAGGTCCACCCCTTGATCTTGAGGCCATCTATATGTTGCATCTCTTCCTTGATGACCTGAGGTGTCATGAGCCTACCAAGCTATAAGCAATGCCCCCTTCTGTTGCCCATCCAAATACACTTGAACTGCTTCATTCTTAGCAGACTGATCCATCCACTGGTTGTTTTAATCTTCTTCAGTGTCCTAGCTCTGGGGTACGTGGGCATCCATATGACATACTTTCACAACCAGGTTCTCTACCTGAGCCATGATATCCTGCTATAATCCAACAGTCCAAATGGATTTACCTCTGTGTTGCCAGTTGTTCTGCTTCCATTATTGTAGCAGGGCATTTGTCACCATTCATGAGTTGGTATAGAGATAGAGCATGGGCCACTTTTTTCACTCAGCAATGTCTAAAACCAGCTGGATGGCTGTCACCTCTGCATACTGACTCAATTCATTTTGTCCCTCGGTAGCTTTGGTAACTTGTTGTGTGGGACTCCACACATCAGCCTTCCTTCCACCATCGACATTTTCCCACAATGTGACAGGATCCTTCAATGAACTGGGCGTTTTGCCTCTCATCATCTGGTTGGTTGTTATATGGTGAGGCCTCCTCAGCACGTATCATCTCCTGCTCTGGCGACGTCCCAAAATCTTTGCCCACTAGCCAGTTTGTAACCACTTTCAAGATTTTGGGCGGCTGGAGTTCCCTATTCCAGCCCCTTATGATACCGGTGTGACCCACTTACTCCATGTGGCATCAGTTGCATGGTATGTAAAGGAAACCCTCCTTTTGAACATCCAGCCCAGTACCAGCAGTTGGGATGCCAGGAGGAGCTACACAATGCTGCACATCATTGCTTATTGAGTTAATGGGACTTATTTTGAGCACAGAGAACTGCCTTTGTTTGGGGAATAATGAAAAATCAGAAATATTGGCTGAGAAAAGAGGACAGCATGGTAGAGTTCTAAATTAAAACAAAAAAGAATAGTTTAGGGAAAATCGTCTCCAGGAGACAATAAAGCTTGATGTACAGTGGAATCATATACAGTCTCATTCCAGTGCTTGACTTGTTGCTCCAACATCCTCTCTGTGGTCATTCCTCACTGTATTTTTGGTAATTTCTGCCTTTTCATGAAAGTTTTATGAGAATGTGGAGCCAGGCCATGCACTCACTCTTGTTTCCCCAAGAACTACTTGCCCCTTAGCTACACGCATGAAAGGAAAAGAAGATGGAAAAGAAAAAGAAGGCCCAAAAGGAATTACAGTGTAAAAATTCTTTGTAAGAGGCTGGGTTATAAGATTTCTGGAGTAGCTGAAGAAGAATGAAGAAAAGCTAGCTAAGTTGGACAGTCCTGAAATCTACCTCGTTCTTCTAAATTTACAGAAATGTTCTTCTAATTTTATGTAGCTCTTTTAATATGACATATGTGCACTTCATATAGCAATCTAAATTAGAGTTGGGTTTATTGGTTTTTTTTAAATAAAGAAAAAAGATGCTTGTAAAACAACACCTGTGTTATTTGCGGCAGAGGAGTGGAAACCATTAAGTCCTTTCTTACTTTTTAATTCTTCAAAGGGAATCCGAAGTTTTGAGTAACCCTTTGAAATGACTGATAGGCCAAAACAAACTAAAACATTGAATTATTTATTGCATAGGATGTAACATCAATACAGCTGTAAAGCACACTAAATATAAGCAAGGGAGGATAAGACAGTGACTATAAAAATGAAGAATATTTTGGATTCATCTTCTTCTTCCGTTACTGAAATCTTCTGCTGTCCTAGACAAGTCACTTGTTGTCTCTGAATTTTCTAGAAATTTAGGAAAAAGAATATATTCTTCTGAAGAGATAATTTTGTTGTGACAGTGTCACTAGAAAGAATTATGTACACTTGTATTAGAATGCACAACTAGAAGGTATTCACTTCTGAATAAACAGTAGACTATAAAATAGACACAGCACTTCAGGATAAGGAGACCTACAGCACAAGTAAAGACAGAGTTTTACTTTATTCATGACAATGGGGGATCGCCTAGAATGAACAATGCTTCTTTTCCCCGTGATTCCACTCAGTAATTTATTTCAAATTAATGCTGAAAATCTCATATGCTGATCAGTTCCAGTGAGGAAGAATTGTCTTGTGACAGATATGATGCCCATATTATTTGTATTGCAACCCAGATCTGTCAGAAGAATTGTCTTCAAACTATTTTTTTTCCAGATATTACATGTCTTTATAGTAATTTTCTAGATAAGCACAGCAAAATGTACAAGAAAGAGAAAGATTTTTTTCATTTCCCTGATTACAGTATTTGGTTTTAATGAGAACTTCAGAGTTAATCTCTGTGTACCTCCTTATCTGATTTTACTCTGCTGAGCTTTTAAACATAAAAGGTCCTCAAGCAAAATACTAGTAATCTTAAAAAATGACAGGCAGATAACATTCCAGTCAAACTCTTCTCTTTGATGCCCCTACTTAGAAACAAAGCGAAATGCCTGTTCTTCATCATGAAGGTAACCTCTGCACCCAAATGCATAAAAACCTCTAAATTGAGATGGTAAACATTTTCTTTGTATCTACAATTAATAGTAAAACAAAGAAGAGGTAAAATAAGGAATGTGATTTTTTTGGATAGAGATGCTTTTGTAGCTAAACCATCAGAATAGGCAGATTTTACCACTCATATAATATAAAATTCTAATTTCTTCTCAAGAACTGGAAGCTGTATCATTCAGGGTCCTGGCAATGGGGTAAAGCACTTGATGCAATTGATTGTCTCAAGAGGGACTGTGGTGGTAGGAGAAAATCTCAAGACACACTCCAGTTAAAGTCTCAAAATTGAGACAATAGCTTTTTTTAAATGAGGAACTGTTATAAAAGCATACTGTGCATCTGCATATGTGTCCCCAGTCACTGAGCTGCTGAATGAGAAGACTGAACAAGCTGGAGTTAGATAGTTTTTCAGTCTAGCTAGTCTTGTCCCATCTTCTATGTTTGATGGTCATATCATTTATGAACAATGGAAAAAAAGTGTTTTGGATTCCAAGTACATGCAAAGTATTCTGAGTAATACTTTCTTAGAAAATATGAAACCCTAAGGAGAAGATTTGATTTTGATAAGGCACATCACCAGCATCTCATACAAACACGCCTCCTCTACTCTGTTTGCTGTGTGGATAGACTCAAGATGGGAAAATGGAAGTGAAGGAGGAGATCAATAGGAGGGATAAGGACAAGAGAAAAATGTGTAGCCATGTGCCCAGGGGAACTCTAGGACATGTTTTTAAAATAGCAGAATCACCAAACGTTAGGGGTTGGAAGGGACCTTGAAAGATCATTTAGTCTCAACCCCCTGCTAGAGCAGGATCACCTAGATCAGGTTACACAGAAATGGGTCTGGGTGGGTTTTGAGTGTCTCCAGAGAAGGAGACTCCACAACCCTCTGGGCAGCTTGTTCCAGTGCTCTGCCATCCTCACCATGAAAAAGTTTTACCTTATGTTTACCCCAAACCTCCTATGCTACAGCTTGTACTCATTGCCCCTTGTCCTATCACTGGATGTCACTGAGAAGAGCCTGGCTCCATTCTCCCGACACTTGCCCTTTACGTATTTATAGACATTAATGAGGTCACCCCTCAGTCTCCTTTTCTCCAGGCTAAAGAGACCCAGTTCTCTCAGCCTTTCCTCATAAGGGAGATGCTCCACTCCCTTAATCATCTTACTGGCTCTGCGCTGGACTCTCTNACTGCCCTCCCCTCATCTATCCATCCAGTTATGCCACCATAAAAGGCTATCAGATTAGTCAAGCATGACTTCCCTTTGTTCAATCCATGTTGACTACTCATGATAAACCTCCTTTCCTCAACATGCTTTGAGATGGTGGCAAGAACAAGCTGTTCCATCACCTTTCGAGGAATGGAGGTGAGGCTGACTGGCCTATAGTTACTTGGGTTCTCCTTCTTGTCCTTTTTGAAGATTGGGATGACATTGGCCTTCCTCCAGTCCTCAGGCACCTCTCCAGTTCTCCAGGACCTCTTGAAGGTTATGGAGACTGGCCTAGCAATGACCTCCACCATCTCCCTCAGCACTCGTGGGTGCATCCCATCAGGGCCCATGGACTTGTGGATGTTCAGTTTGCTTAGCTGCTCTCTGACCCAGTCCTCCTCAACCAAGGCAAAATCTTCCTTCCTCCAGTCTTCCCCTGTGGTCTTATAGGTCTGGAACCCCTGGAAGCTGGCCTTAGCAGTAAAGACCGAGACAAAGGTGGCATTCAGTAACTCCACCTTCTCTGTGTCCTCAGTCACCAGGGCACCCACTTCACTCAGCAGCAAATCAACAATTAATATTTAAAGAAGAAATAAAAGACAGGTCAGCAGAAAATGTCTTCTAGAAGTAACTATAAAAACAATTTTACTAATGCTTTCATTCTGTCGACCCATTTTTATGGACTTTTATTGCAGGATACCTTTAGTTACCCACTCAGGAGCATCATTTCAAAAACGTTAAAAAAAAAAAAATAAATTTCAAAAGCCAATGAATATTTTATCAGTATTTATTAAGATCTAAATAATAACGATGAGACCTGTCCAAATCCATGAAACTTGGAACTGCTCCTGTGAGCCAGAAAAGTGCCACAGAGGCTTTGTCACAGTAACAGAGCCATTTATTATTATTTCAAGAGTGTTCAGGCTGAACAAAAGTTACTGCTGTCATAAACAGAAGTGTGCTGTATCCATCTCATTCACTTCTATTTAGGAGGGTTAGATAGGAAAAAATACAGAGTTTCACCTACTTACCCCACCTCTGAACTGCCATATTATGAGAAACTTCATCTGATCCATCATGTAACACTCTGTGATGTGGCAAAATGGCAGATGCAATCCAGTGTGAACCAACGAGAGGAAGGATATAAACTGCCAGGGATAACTAGGAATTAATGAAGTTTGGGGAAAATCAACCACAAAAGAAACAATCATTGTTGGAAAAAAGCAAATCCAATGTGCTCTTAAGAACATGTAAGTGTTATCAATGTTCAAGAAAAGTGGAAATAGCAATAAACTAATTTATCCATCACATAGAGAAAACCCAGTGCAAAGTCATTTTGTCAATTATGTAAGTAAGACCAGAATCTCTGAATATGGTTGTAGGCCACTCTTATATCTACTCATGAAAAGTCAATGTTATGTTAAAAAAAAAGCCTCAGAGAAGTTTATTAGTTATTAAATTACAAAACCCTGAGCTTTAACACCAACATCAAGTAACAACTCTGTTAAACAGTGGCAACCGTTAATAGTGTCTTCATTTAAGACTCAGGGCAACCCC
>VYZX01015946.1:2167-51299 GCA_013401335.1 Brachypteracias leptosomus | reverse complement strand
AATTGGCAGCAGGAGAAAAAGAGAAGATTCTTACGCCATTACAAACTCACAGAGAGCATCAGAAAGATGCTCAGGCAGTACAAGTGCAGTGTATCCAGGAAAGTAGATATCAGGTGATTTCAGATTATACTGTGACTAAGAGTGGATAGAAGAAGGAGAGAAAAGAAAATTGAAATATAGAGATGTTTAGTGTGGTGGACAGTCATTCACACTTACATCTGAAGCAGAGGAGCCTGCACTGCTACGGTAATATTTTGGGAGCCTGAGATCTGCCCCAAAATGGAGAGTAAAGGTGAAGGAAGAATTGACAGCAGCAGAAGAGATAGGCAAAGCACAGAAGAAGAGAAATTCCTTTATTCTGACCAAGGGGAAAGCTGCACTGAAGTATTATGCAGAAGAACTTATGAAGTGAAAGAGTGGACAGCTATGGGGATTCAAATTTTGAGAGCACCTCTACCCTCTTATCTTACTTATAGACTGGACTGACTATTTTTCCATTTGACAGCCATGTTGAATATACTTCCTGCTCATGGGTTTGAGTTTGCCTTCTCATGTTTGGGAATTTTTTTGACTTTTGTGTGATTGATGTTTTAACTCTTCCCCTTCAAAGGAAATTACCTGAAGACACAACATGCCATTACACAAAGAGGGAAATCATGATATTTTCATAGATGTGGCTGGTGAAAGCAACACTAGTAAATTACTGTTATACACTGCATCGCAAATTTTATAAAACTCAATCTGGTCCCTTTATGAGATGGAATAAGCAATGAGCTGATATACATTTTTGCTAACACTGACTCCTCTTTTTCAAAACAGATGAACAAAAAGACTGCCTAGATTTTTTTCCTCTGGTGAATTTTTGCTGTAAATTTTGCAAAGTGTTATCTTCTGGAAAGGTTGCACTTTCTTGCCCCTTTTCTGATCATTTTTCACTAACACCTAACCAGGAGGTCACTTAATGCACTCCCACCTCCATAGGCCAGCAGATGTCAGTCTGTTAGAGCAGTGGTTTTGGTGTACTATTGCTTATCACGTTTTTGCCCTTTAGGTGCCAACCTGGATTCACTGGAGCAAGATGTACTGAAAGTCTGCCCATGAAAATCCAAAACCAAGAAAGTATGTTAAAATAATCTGAACTTTGCTTTCTTCCCCAACTACAGCAACAAAATCAATAGTACTTGGTGTTTTCACAGTTCAGCTGGAACTGGCCTCTTTATGCGCTAATTTATGACCTGATTCTCTAAAATCTGTACACCATGGCATTACTGACCTCCAAAATGTTTCTCATTTGTGTGATTTTTGATCTTTCCATCCGTTCACAGATGCATTTGTATTGCACACACTGGCAGCTTTTTTGTTTGGGAGACTGCTGTAAAGTGCAAATCTAAAAGAGCAAACTCAGGAGATGAGTGATGTTCCGATCTTGTGTCCTCGCTGCCTTGTGGAAAGTTCATCCTAAAAACAATTTGGGAATTTGGAATGGTGAATTTCTGTCTCACATCTCGAAACATACTTTGATCTG
Source organism: Brachypteracias leptosomus (assembly GCA_013401335.1). Taxonomy (NCBI): domain Eukaryota; kingdom Metazoa; phylum Chordata; class Aves; order Coraciiformes; family Brachypteraciidae; genus Brachypteracias; species Brachypteracias leptosomus. Next base: position 49,774 of record VYZX01015946.1, on the reverse strand, counting down.
GATTGGTTTGGTTTTGACTGTTTCTTCAGAGGGGTGATTTCTTTTCATTTCCACAGAGCAAGTGAGTTGCTCTCAACATCTGGAGCTATTTTGACATGCTAAACCGAGATTCAGTTTCTGAAAGTGAACTCACCAAGTCATATCAGTTCACACTGAAGGAGCTTCTTTCTTAGCATATATTCACCTCTTCTCTTTTCTCTGTTTTTTCTCTACCATTTTTTTTTTGTTTGTTTTTCCTCTCAGGTGCCCAAATGAATTTACTGGTGATCGCTGCCAAAACTACGTAATGGCCAGCTTCTACAGTACGTCCACTACCTTTCTGTCTGTGCCGCAGTAGAAGCATGCTCAGTTGGTGCTGCTTTCTTGTTGCTGCATCTTTCCTCCAGTTTTGTTTTTTTTTAATCTGTAACTAGATTTGTTGCCTAAGGCCTAATATTGATTGTCTCTGCCTGTTGCACGAAAATTATAACAAAAAAAGCAGTTGCAATACTCTCCTGGATTGTTTGGCATTGAGGTTGTGGGGAAATGCAAAACTTAAGAATGCTGTGAAATTAACACTGAATGGTGTGATACAGAACCCTCACTGACAAAAAGCAGTAAAAGAGCAAAAATGACATTTTCAAAGTCTCACATTTTAATTGCCAAAGAAAGCTTATGAGTCTCTATACAGGGCAGTACTTGCCCAACAAAGGGACAGTTAGCTAATCCTTTGCTTTCATATGATATTTGTACTGAGACCTACAAGTTAAAGGTAATTGACCTGCTTTCATAGTTTCTAATAAGCACATGCCAAACAGAATCAAGGTGTTTTTCCTTCTCATTGTCCAAGTTTCAGGGAAGAGATGCAGAAAGAAAGATGAAGAAAAGGGTGAGAGACAACGTAAACAATGGCGTTCAACATATTTATTTGTCAGTAACAGGTACAAGAGATCAAGTATTTCTGAGCTAGATTAATTGGCCAAAGAAATGTACCAGACACACGCAGGCACACAGGCGGGCACACACAGAGTCTGTGTCAGACTGCTGGTAGAATCAGCACTGCAGTCACATATCTCATAAGCTTTCCCATAGAAGGACAGATTAATTATTATTACTTGTCAGGGAGGAAACAGAAAGTATACTGAATACTTATTTTCTCTCACTGTCTATAACATATAAGAAAATTGCTTAGATCTTGCATTTTGATGCGTAGGTACTATTCATAATTAATTGTCACTGGCATTAGAATGTACTATGATCTAAGAGCAGTATTAGAGGAACTATTTTTTTGATGGATTACTTGACAGGACAGAAAGATCGCAGAGACTATACACTAGCTTAATTTAATTTCCATTAGTATATAGGACAAAAAGCTGTTAGCATGTGCTGGACACTTTGGAGCCTGAAGAGATGAATAGGTTTTCTTTTATGCTGATGCATGAAAACTGTCCATACATAATTCATATTGCCCATCATGGAAGCTACCCATGTAAATCCCAAGGGTGCTGACTGGACACCAGACCTTCCAGCATTCAAGTGTGTATTTTGTGCCCTGTTTTTAAAGCTTCATTAATGTGAGTTATTTTCATAATGTCTCTGGTAATTATGGATTTGAAAATGTTTATGCTGTTTAAGCTTACCAAATGTTAGATTTAAATAGCCTTTTCTGTGTATCGTGGTGAAAAGTGCAGTTAAAGTTTTCTGATCTTAGATGAATCGTTTAAAAGGAGGTAGTGTGAAAATATAAGATCCATTGTTTGCTGTTGAATGTACCCTGAGAACAATAGAAGAATTGTATATTGATCATAAGTTCATCTTCCTACCCAGAAAAAAAAAAAAAAAGAGAGGTTTACTTGGGTTTTTCTTCATTAGTTTTTCAGTTTCCTAACTCTGGCTGGGATTTTTGACAACAAGCTGAGAATTTCTGAAGTTGCCTCCATGGAAAAGGCATAGATGCCCTTGCCTTGCTGCAAGAGATATGTTTCATACTTAAGCTGAAATGCACTTGGAAAAAAGCACATCACTACCTGTCCCAGGCTATTCTGAGAGCCTCAGGCAAAGGCTATCTGGCTCTGGCACTTCTGCCTACCCTGCATCTGCATTAAAACAGCAGGGTTCTTTAACAGCTACGAATCTTAAAATGACACTTTTGGGAATGGTCCAGTGACAGTACATTTGTATACCAAAAAAAAAAAGAAGAAACATTTATATGACTTTTTATTATCACACCCAATACAAACCAAAGCATACAATTGAAAAGGCCACTTAGAATGAGAGTTATCTTCAAGCAAATACTGCATTTGAGGTTTAAAGCCAAGTTCATATTTTGAACAAGTGTTGGAGGTGACTAACTTAGCTCTCTAGATGCAGCTTTTGCAAAGTATGGAACAAGTCAGTATGTTAAACATAAGTTAAGCATAAGTGCCAGTAGGAAACAAAAGTGTGTGTATGAACTATATACTGCTATCTAATTTTACTTGCTTTCAGAATGGTCTTTCTTCATTTGGAAAGAAAGTATCAATGAAGTTTCACACTGTGAAAGGCTCTGTATTTGGCTGTTGAGAAAAAGTTAGCTGCAGAAATATGTTCTAGAGTTGGTTTTTGTAACAGTTATGAACTTAGCTGAGGGCCTTTTGCAAGGTCAAGACAAGGCCAGTGCTGAGCATTCTGGAAATCACCTGTCCCAACAGAGTGCAAGGCTAACTGGCTTATTTTGGCAGGGGTTTGGTTAGCCCTGAAGGGTTCAGTTATCATGGTGCACTAGAAATAGGTTGAAAAGTGGCACAAAAAATAAGGTGAATCTCCATTTTAAGAAAAGTTCTTCCATAGAAATGTCTTTCTGTTCAGTCAGTGGAAATGTGAGCATAACTGGGAATAGATGTGGCTATAGGAATGCACATATTTAGTCTGACTGTCCCTTAGCTTCCAGCTTTGCAAACACACCAAACCATTGAATAACCTGTTGTGGCTGAGAGGTGATGACTGTTAGATTCCTCACTGCCACAGCTACCTCCAGCACTGCAGCTATGCAGTTTCTCATCTTTGAATGATGCTCACAACCACTGCAGACCAAGAGAAAATAAAGAACAAAATACCAGTTTTGCTTATTTCTGGAGTCTGGTTGGCAGACCCTGTAATGTCCTTTCCTTAAGCACTGCAGTCACAGCTGCTACCATGTACTTTCCCCAATACTTTGGCTTTTTGCTGCAGTGGTTTTGATTTGAGGCTCATGGTCCAACCATTGGTCCATAAAACACCAGAAGATAGTCCACAAAAGAGTTGCAAATATACACCAGTTCCATGCAAATATATTTGATGTTTTAGAATGTTCACACATTCACTCCCTTGAAGGCAAGGAATCAGGGCAAATGGGGGAAAATACAAGTAATAAGTTAACATTAAAAGTTTTGACTAATTTTTATGTAACTATGCATGAGAACTCATATAACAACTCTGTGCAGAATGACGCTTGGGACAAGAAACACTGGTGGAGCCTCGCATTAACAAAAGGTTGAGGAAACTGACCATAATCACTGGTAAACTCTTTGTCCTCCCAAAAGCCACAGATAGATAAAGGACCCCACCCAAAGGGCCAGTTACCTTGCTTACTTCACTAGTTAACAGTTTTATATGAATTGTGAGTACAGAACATCTTTGTGGGGCATGCTGTGAGCCATCTTGGACATGAATTGAATATGGTCCCTGCTTTCCTGAAAACAAGTGTTACAGTATGGCACAATGTTTAAACAGTGTCTATTTCAGCTCTGACAACCCCTGCCTTATATTGTCAAAATGGGCCGGGCTGGGAAATGAAAGGGGCAAGAGCTGAGTAAAGTTGTGATATTCTACAGGGATGACCAAAACTGCTGGAACTCTGTAACAGCCTCAATTTGTGTCTTTCCACATAAACTACAGATCTTCAAATGACCATTTTTCAGCAATTCTTCTAGCTCAGTATTTCTCAATTTCTATATATTTCTCAAGTGGTCACATCTGTATGAGGGTACTAGACAACCTCACATGAAATTTTTATTTGCTTAAGCCTTTCAACACCATACTCTCTATGAGCTGAGACCAAAACTGCTAAATGATACACACAAATTTGAAAAATGTCATTGTCCGTCTTCTGCTCAAGATTAAAGAAGACAGTTTTTCACTATAAACTGCTCAGTTAATGCTCATTAAGTGCTAAAATTGCTACGACAGAATACTCTAATTAAGAAAGGACATTTTCTGTACTTCTGAGACTTGAATCAGTTGTAGGAGTTGCAGTTGTACAGGAGTCATAAGACTTAACATCCCAAGTTCAAAATTGACATTGTAGCCTGTGTACCACTGAAATGAACCAAGACTTAGGACCCAAAGTGGATCCTGAACCTCACAAAGAGGCACAACGTCTAAGCCCCTCAAGTAGAATTGGCTGACATATAAGGGTTCTGCTCTGTCATAGTTTGGGGGATTACATTTTGTTTTCAATTCAAATTACAAGAAAATTAAACTTTTTAACAATTTCTTATTACCCACAGAACACATTAAACAAGAAAACTAAATATTGACTTAAGAAACATGGCACCTTGATGCTTCAGAGGTGAAATTGGTCTCTCTGGACCTCTCTGCTGCTGCATTTGATCTAAATCAGTCCTTTCCTTGTCAGGTGTAAGGTCTCCACACAAACTGTCGACTGTGCACACCTCTCACTGGGCAGCACCATGACCCCAGGCTACCCACCCACCCAACTTTATAGAGTAGCCACCCCAAAATCTTGGATGCCCAGCAGCTGGTGGCACACCACAAACGAACAGAGCATACAGTCCTGGAAGACCTGTTCCAACATTTCCAGGCATCATGCTCTTGTTCTCTGGACCCCAGAACCCAGCATTCTACAATATATCCAATGAGTTCTAGTTGTTGTCACTTTCTGGAAAAAAATCTGCTTCCCAAGTATTTTTCTTCCAATGCTGCCCCTACAAAATTCACGTTCATAATGAAACTGAGTTGTTAAAAATAATTAATTGTATTTCTTTTCAGAGCATCTGCAATAGAACCCATAACAGTATTCAACAATATTAGGTTAAATAGGAAAAGATCAAAAATAATGACTAAAATAAATAATGATCAAAAATAAAATGAGAAATGTTGGGATGTTCTTTCTTTTAATCAAGTCTAGGGAATGTAGCTAGGAATTGCAAAGATAAATAAGACCTACATGACATCTAGATTTGAATAAGGAATGCATGTTTCTTCAGCATGTTTTCTTGTTAGGGCTTTCAGACAAAATATATTCCCATTTTAAGTACCACCTTCCCAGCGAATTATTTGAAATAGAAACTGCATGATGTGATTTACTTCCTCTAAAATTATATTACATCCAGGCTAGGTGTCTCATCTATAATCAAGCATAAATACAGCAATATATATGCATGGGCATGTCATCCATTTTACTGAAGACTTAACCAAGCTTTCTATGCAACTAATGTATATCGTTAGCAGTGTTCATGCAGGCATGTAATATAGGCTCTTTAGGAAAAGACCTGGATGGATTCCAACCTACTTAACCCTTAAAATGTTACTGATCAGCTGGAAAGAATTGGTATTCCCTATGTGTACAAACTACATTAAAAATCTGGTCAGAAAATTAAGATTGGATTTAAAATTCACAGCACACAAGGACAAAGAAAGTGAGAGCTACCACAGTTATGGAGTTGGCCCTGTGGGAAGGGTCACCTAGAGTACCTGCTGGGGGAAAAGCTGTCTTCCTCTTCACCCCCAGCTGCTGAGGCCTAAAGGTGCTAATTTAGGCAGGTGATCAGTGTAAAGGACATCAGCCCCTGCACTCCAGGGTGCATCCAGATGGCCAGTGGGTAGTTCTGCTGAGGTAGCACAACCCAAAGACAGGGCAAAAGAGGATGGCTCTTCATTTTCCAGAGAAGAGAGCCCTGCTGCAGGCAGTTTGCAAAGCTGAAAAAGGCTTCCACTGCTGAGCAAACAGTCCTAGGTACCTCCAGGTCAGAACCCACAACCCTGCATACCGGGAGCAGGAACAGGGCCAGAAGAGAGGGCAATACATGACCCATTTGCAGAGAGATGCCACTTCTTGTAAAGCATCCCTGCACTCTCATGATCCCATCTGAAAACAATCATCTGTTTCACAAGGCATCCTCAGGCTGTAGCCCTCTTCATCTCAGTAAGATCTTTAAGGGTTGATGGTTCATGCTGCATTCCCTGCACTGTGCCTGTTCAAGTCCCCTGTATGTATTTTGTTGTGTAACCCCAGCAGAAGGTCTGATCATTTAGCTTAGAGGCACACTTGAGCACTGCCCACATAATCACAAGCCCCTTTGTCCTGTTTCACATGCAGACACAGAACAGCCATAATTCTCATATGTGATTTATTTTTGAGTATAGTGTGTTGCTCTTTTCTGAAACTTTTTCCTTTTTCTTTCTTTTTTTTTTGTCAACTTCTGCATTGGCAGAGCATCTTGGGATTGAATTTATGGGTATGGACCAATCATTCCTTCTAGCCTGCAGATTTTAGAGCCTGAGAGATAACGCCCTTTTTATTTCTCCACCTCACCTTTTCAATTCCTAACCAATTTCTTTATGCTTTAGAAGGGATCATACAGCTATAACAACAACTCTTGTCAAAATGTTAGCGGAGATCAGTTCACTAAAATGGCAATAATAAGCACAGGATATTCCTGACCTAAGGAGTTCTAGGAGTTACTGAAGTAATCATAACATAGTGAATGTTCATTTTTCTGCTGTGTAATTCTGACCAGTTTTGACATTTGCTTTTGCCGAGTTCTTCTTGTGTTGCCAGATGTTAGAAACACTGTAAGCGTTAAGCAAAATGACTAATCTATAAGAAAAGATAAGCTGTTATAGCTACTTAAAATTCTGAAAATTTACAGTTTTCAGCTCTGGTTTCCAAATGAAGTTTTATGTCTAAACCCATAGCTAGTGTGTAAATCAGATGCATATACATATGAGTGAATTATATGCATATATACATTCATTTCTAGGACTGTAAATGAGAAGTGAACCGAAAGTTATTTAGGAACTTAAGTAGCGGTTTAAACTAGACTCCAGATCCAGTCAGTAAATATCTTCAATATTTCTAATACCAAACTCATATTGCACCCAACCAAGAGCATTGGCAGTGGGTACTGTTTTTACACTTCAGCTTAAAAATGATAGAAATAGATCTTATAAGACCTCTTCATAAATAGACTGTACTTATCCAACTAACTTTTAGTAATCAGGGGTACAAATAATGCATCTCTCAAATAGGCTAACTTTGAATTCAGGTCAGTTTTAGTTCGGAATATCATAAAATGGTCAGCAAAGGAGAAGAAAGAGCCAGTGATGCATTTCACACAGTTTTAGTTCATGGTCTTAATAAAAATGCCTCCACAAAATGTCATTAGCTTAAGCAGTGAACTGTGGAAAACCCATTACAAGTTCAAATTTAATAAAATCTCTCTCAACCTAACTTATTGTTGTTATTATCACAAGAAAATATTAATTCTCACTCATAAGTACTAGATTGTAATAAAAGATATATGGCTACATTAACATATGAGAAATTAAATTAAAATCCTTTAAAAAACTAACTTGTAAATTTTGCTTTATATATGAAATTATATCAGTGGAACCATCTCTTAGAATTAAATTATTTTTAAAATTCCCAGAGACCTATAAGAAGAAAAACTTTAAAACAGAGCAAATTTAAGACCATAAATACTATCAATTATGTATAAATTATCATGATATGAAATTAATTGCAAAATGTTCATGTTCAAAAGGCCCCACATAGAGGAACTTAGTATCGGGACTTAAGGCTCATGTTGATTTGATTTTCCTAGTATTTGGCAGGGGTGAAAAAAATTAGTTTCAAACAATTTTTAATACTTAACAGAGTAAAAACTTTCCTAAATTCTCACTTCACATACATTTGTCTTTGGATTTTTCCCCAAGGCTGCTGTTAATTCTTTTCAAGCTAGTTTGAAAAGCACTGGAAACACAGCACACATTTTTTGATTGGTCAGAGAGAGGGGGCAGTTTTGGGGCAAGACTTAGCATAACTTGCAAGCACCCTGTGAAAATTCAGTCCCTGCTTTGCAAAACACTTATGGCCTTAAATAGAGAGGCCAAGGCTTGTCCTTGAGGCACCACAGTACCTTCAGAGCCATGGCCATCCCATCCTGTCCCAGCACCCCCTGCTTCCCACAGGGGTCCCCACAGGAGACCAGAGTGCCCAGTAGGCCCCTCCTCTCCTGTCAGCCAGGAACACGGGCAGGTTTACATGGGAGCTTGCTGGTTTGTTGGGCAAGACATGCCTGGACTCTGTTACTTCCCATTCACCCCAATGGCTTGAGGGAGGGCATGACAGCACCACTGTTCATGCAAACCGTGTCAAGCTAGATCATCCTAAGGGCCTCATTTCAAAAGGTGTGGGAGGGAACTGAGGCAGTGGAAGCAGACCCAGGGATTTACCTTTTCATACCCCTCAAGACCAACAGTCCCAGCATACTTGCCAGTGCGAGGGGTTGCCACAGCTAGACCCACAACCCTGCTTCCTTCCTGCACCCCCCTCTCTTGCAGTGTGTGAGGGCCCAGGAGCATCCAATGCACAAGAGATGAACCTCAACCTACTGCCAGCCTTAGCTAGGCCATCACTGGCCAGCTGCCCAGCTCATTTACAAGAGCCTCAGCCTGGAGTAAACCTCCTGGACTCAGTACAATTTTTCCCCAAGTATAAAGAACCAAGCAGAGTTTCCACTGTTAATTAATCCTCCTGTCTCTTTCCCACCAAGAAAAATGGGTTGATATGTCTTTATTCATTTTGCTTTCACAAGCTAACAGCTGACAGCATGACCAAAAAAAAATTATTTTTCAAAGCATTTCAAATTTGCCCTTAAATTGCTTAGCGCAATTCCCCTGTTTCCTGTGACATCCTCATAATACACCATTTCCATAGCTAACTAATAAGTGCTTTCAGAAGGGGCAAAAATGGAAAGGAGATCAAGTGCCACTAACTAGCCTAGGCAAGGAGTTATGCTGTATGAGAGATCCCTTCACACTCTGCTTCAGCCTTTTTTTTTTGACCCCAAGCATTTCTTCACTCCATTTTTCCAGTATCAAGCATGCTGTGCCAGGCTTGCAGTTGACTTCTGAACCCTACAACCTTGTCTTTCCTTATGTTTCACCTTCTTCTTTCTCTCTTTGTCCTGGTTTGGTTTGGAGTTTCAGCCCTTTCTTCCTTCCCTTTTTTGACTTTCTCTTCTTAGAGTTATATTTTTGTTTCCTTTAATACATTTTTTCAGCATCCTAGTTTTACCAAACTCACTTCTTCCCACCCTCTTCTCCCTTGTTAATAATCAATGCTATTAATTTTGTCTGACAGCGCTCATGACCTGTTTTCTGATGTTTTGGTTTACAGTGGGTTTGGCTTGTAGGACAAAGTCACTCCATGGTAAGGTGCATTGTATCAGAGAAATTAAGATTTCTGTTTGCTTTGTGGTTTGTTGCATGGAATATTTGCCATTTGCCCATAACAACTTTAAAAGTAAACTAGATAAGCCCAGGAAATACATTGGAGGAATGACTGCTCCCTCTTCAGTAGGGACCATTTTCTCCTGAACTGGCATGACATTTATGACAGCACATCATTTAAATGCCTGAGCTCAGACAGAGACTCATGGCATATGTAAGGGACCTTTGTGCAACGCTATACCTCCTGGTGAATTGCCCTACTGACCTTTTATGTTCATGTAAGTCTCTTTGAACAGGAATAATGCTGGCATTTATCCCAAAGATAGTGCAGAGCTATGCAGCTTTTATTCATTCATTTATTTTAAGTCACCTGCTGGTGTTCTGACTGTGGTCAATATTGCAGTCTGACCTAAGACCACCTGGTCTGAATTCTCCAGGGCAACTTTTCTGGACTATCTCCTTAATCAAAAATAAGACTTCAGAAGAGGTAGACTCTCATTTTGTCCTAACAGCAGGAATGCAAATCCACATACGTAAATCATCAACACAGAACACACCTCTGTTTCAGCGCTCCTTACATAACTTTTCACCAGCACAGCACGCAGCAATGCTCTCTGCCAAGCTTGAGCAGAGCTGGAATGCATGGATAGCTCCAAGCCAAACATTAGCAGTGCTACTAACATCTTTATAATAGTGAAATATCTCTGATGAATGAGATCAGTAACAAGTTGTCATCACTGAGCAAGCCACCACTCTAGATAGAGCAGTTCCTTTGTTGGACACAAAGAGATGCAAGTAGAAACCCAGCATTTCTCTGATACAAGGCACTGCTGGTTGTTGATGTTGCTGTGTTTTTGGAGGAGCACTGGAAAAAGAGTCTGAATTTTATGATCAAAGCTCAAAACCTGTCTTCATTTCCATTGGTGATGTAATTACAAGCCAAGCTCATGTCTCAAATGTAAAAGGATATTTTGAAATCTCTTCTGTAAAGACAACTGAGATATAAATTGACATGGGGGGCAGAGGGACATTGGATATGAAAACAGTCCAAAAAGATAATAAGATAAATTTCTCTTAAGACCTGTAAAATCGGCCTTCATTCCAGCTGTCTTTGCAGAGTAAAATTTCCAAAGCAATTGCAAATTTGTATTACCTTAGTGTGTTGCATTTTTATTTCCAGTAAATGCTGTTTGTCAATTGTGAAGTTGTTTTTTAGATATTACTCTCATTGACTTAAACAAAAAAAAAAGATTGCTTTTGACTGTAATTTAACAGATGATCTCTCATCCCTAGTACTGTGTTAAGAGCTTATGGTGTAGTCCTGTTCTCCTTGCAGTCACTAATGAGTCTGCCTGAAGTGTGGTGACTGTGTTTTGGTCTGGCTGTGTGAATCTGTGCAGTGGTTTGTAGCATGTCAACTACTGACTGTGTGCTCCTTGCCTAGTTGTTCTCCATGTTGTGACCTTCTCTGTTTTTGTCCCTTTCTAGAAGCTGAGGAACTGTACCAGAAACGAGTGCTCACCATAACTGGCATTTGCATTGCTCTTCTAGTAGTTGGCATCATGTGTGTGGTGGCCTACTGCAAAACCAAGTAAACTTTTCTCTTCTTTTTAATACTTGTGGTTTTTGGTCTGGGTTTTCCCGCTTGACTGTAGCTTCTACTCCTCTGAGCATAAGGTTGTATCTGGGTTTCTCCAGAGCTGAGCTGAAGAGACAAACCTGTGGCCAGGGTGCTGCGATCCAAGCCAGATAGATGCAGGTCTCCATGTCCATCAGCAGTGCAAAAATAAGACAAGTATCTGGAAGATTTCTCACCCTTCAAATGTGACTTGAGTGAATTTCACTGACTTGCAATTCTTTGTCTATCACCCATTTCAGCTGGCTTCCCCAGTGTACAAACCCTAACACTGGAATCATGTTGCTCTCCAGCAGTAAATTTTACTATCAGTCTAGTTTGTTTGTACTTGAGGCAAGATTAATGGTACTAAAAGTTATTAAGCACCAACAGCCAAAGAACTGAATGCAAAAGTGCTCCCAATGCAAAAGTAGGCACTTAAATGCATTCTGTGAAACTGTAAATTACTGGGGGTGACTCTCAAAAATGCAAGAGGCATTTTGGACCATAAATTACACTGAACATCAGCAGGATTTGTTCTGCCAGAACTTCTGGCTGCTCTTATAAATCTCCCCACTAAAACACAGAAAACCCTTGTCATAAATATCCCACATTTGTATATATCTGATTTACTGTTGAAGGGCCTGATAGGCAGTTGGATTGTTGGTTTTCATTGTAAGACCCACCAGTAATGGATGTTTTAAAAGGGGAGGAGGAGGGGAATCGTTTGCCCTGACTCAGTGAGAGTCCAGCCACACACACACTGCTCCCACCCACAACCTTGTGCCAGTGGTCAGTCAGGAACAACTGAAACAGTAATAAAGAATCAGATCAATTAGTGCTTTTAGAAATGACAACTAGGAAGCCAGGGCAGCAAAACAATATCCTTGTCCAAAGTTCATTGAAATCAGCCAAGACATCCCCATGAGTTTCAACATTTAGTCAGGGTCCTGAAGTGTGGTTTTCCATATAAAGAGTCCTCAGAATCCTCAGGATGCTTTACCGCAGTATGTCCTAGACATCAGCGATCACTGACAGCCAAAAATGAAATCTCTTCAAACACAGCTGATGAGAGTGAAAGTGAGCTGCCAGTTCATGGCCCTCTAAATGCAACTGTGATGACAGACTGCTATCTGTGAGATGTTCCTTGCATGCTTTCCTCCTAATAGGAGAAAACCTAGAACCTGAATTAAAACCTGGAATAGTGTTAGGAGATCACACTAAATAAAATGTAATGGCTTAGATTTTGTTGGTCTCCCTATGAGAGATACTACTGATCAAAAGCTACAGCACTATCTTCTGACACTGAGACCTAATTCAGAGGTGCGTTATTTGCAAGTCATTTATATTAAGGGAAAGACTTTTCAGAATAAGTGAAGTACATACTAACTTTCCCATTATTCTTTCTTTTCAGTTTCTTGGAATAATTTCTTTTTTTAGATACTGTCCTTTTGCTATAGGCCAAACAGCCCACAAGCATGCAAAATGCAAGTAAATTGATTATTGAAGGTGGGAAGTAATAGGGACAGATTCTGGGACAATATGTGCGAGGATCTCAGACCCATAGATAATGAACTCATACTCTGTCTAGAACCCACTTTCCCTACTGTGTTAGTGGACTCAGATTGTCCTCATCTCCCACAATCTTCAATGTCTCATAAGGGGTGCTGTGAAATCAAATTAAACCCTTGCTTGTGTTGTTTCTCAGGCCAGACAAACACAAAGCCCACGTGTACCAGTGACTGTCCTGCTGAGACAGGAGCTTTTCTAAGGCAGCCATGTCTGCTTATACCATTCGTGTGGAGTGATGTAAATTAAATGTCTTCCACTATTCAGGCAGATACAAACAGAAAAAATATGTAAAATGCATGTGTCAAGTCATGTTTTCTTTGTCTTTAAGATTCCCTGGCTATCAAGCCACAACATATCTATTGTTTTCCCTCCCCTTCCTTTCTGGAAAGCTTGGAATAGTCCCCTTGAGTTCAAAACAGGATTGAAAATGGTTATATCTTATGCTGTCCTACCCTGCCAAAACTATCTGCATTTCTGCGTAGGGCTAAGGGAATTGCATGTGTTTTAGCTCTTGCCACAGCCAAGGTCATGTGCACTCTACAATGTGTTGAAGCATGCATCCTCCCTTCGTTTCCCTGGATTCTGTGGCAAGATAGTGGAAGTTTTCCAGTATAATCAGACAAAACTGGGGAGCATTGCTAAATTAAGTCTGAAATGGAATACCTCTTTCCCTGGGTATTTATTTTGGTGTTCTGTTTAGTGCATTCTGCGTGGCCGCATTTGTGAGGCACAAACTGTTTGTCAGTAACAAAACAGTGCTGCAAGTTTTGTTACTGACAGCATGTAATGTTCTCTTGAGAAGAGCTGGAAGGATTAACAACTGGATAAAGGAACAGCTGAGGACGAGGCACAGTAGAAGCATCCAAATTGGCAGAGACCATGCCATGTAGTACATATGGTTCTATGGTTCATGATGGTTGGTTCCACTGAATGCATTAGCAGCCCTGGCATCCACCTGGTAATCATTAGGTGTTGCTGTAGCAAAATCTTCCAGAGCTGCCAGGATGACTGCAGGCTCAGGCATACTTCACACACTCACTCATTTTGAATTTCTGGGGCTTCCTCTGCACCTTTCACTTCTGTTACACATTTACGTATTTGGAGTGCACTGTCATGGTAGGGGAAGAATCCCACAATAAAATGAGTAGCTGGCACATCACAAATACCATGGCACACACCATGTTTTCCAGTGTCTGCAAGCAAGCCCTGAGGTTAGCCCACCTTGGCTCCCTGCGGTGAATGGAGAAGCATAACCTGCTGGGCTGTCAAAAACCTGGCCATGGCTGCAGTGAGGTTGTCAAGGTGGCTGGGTTAAAGTCTCTCCCTCCTCCCTTCTGAGAGGGGAAAAGAACTCCATCCTGAGATGGAGCATGGCTTAGAAATGGCTTCCCCCTTCCTCACACTTTTTCCCATCCCTCTGTGGCCTGCTGACTCCTGGAAGGATTCCCACCCATCCTTCCCCCTCTGCAGGTCCCCACAGCTCCAGCTGCAATTAGACCTGTGGTCTTCAGAGTTATTCTGAGATCTTGCAGCAGTGGGGAAAGTGCTGGCAAAAAAAGTGGTGTTATTATAATCCTCATCAACATGCTGAAAGGTGCAGCTGCTTTCCCGTTGTCTATTAAAATAATTTCTGTGTTTCATGCACAGGAAGCAGAGGAAAAAGTTGCACGACCGCCTTCGGCAGAGCCTGCGCTCAGAAAGGAACAATGTGATGAACATGGCCAACGGGCCGCACCACCCCAACCCACCTCCAGACAATGTCCAGCTGGTGAACGTAGGTTTTACTGCCCATGTTTCAGCCCAGGCTGCCAGTGCCACAGCAAAGCTCACCCCACAGCTTTTAAACTTCTATCTGCCACAGGCTGGTGACTGAATTCTCCTGGCTTTCTCCACTCAGAAATAACTAGGCACTTCATAAAAAATATTCGGTAAAATGAGACATGTTTCTGCAGATGGTCAGCTTACTGGGGCATTCCTCAGTGCTGCAGCTGTGCCTATGTATCTAGGACACCAAAAGCAAGAAAAACACCTCAGACAAAAAAGTACTAATGGCTCTACAGCAGGGCTAAGTGCTGTAGGGATCAATTTCTTCAAACACACATCTTGCTTTTCCTACTGTCTTTTGCCTGATGGTTGGTGAGTTGTGACAGCATCCTCAGATCAGGAATGTAAGAGTATGAACTCAGGGATGAAAGTCTGAAGTTCTTACCTGGACAGTAGCAGTAGGTACAGAATTGAGGCTGGGGCAGATACTCCACCAGCATCTTTCAGCCATTTGTCAGAGCAGAGCAGAGCAGAGAGTTACTCTTTAACATCTTGGCCAAGCCCCTTGGCCTTAGAGGCCAGGGCTCACACTACCTGTAGTCACTTCCTCCTCTCCTCCCTTTCGCAAAGGAGTCTGGTGCCTTCCTGACATTTCAAATCATCCCTGCTTTCGTGCTTCTCCGACACTGTATGTACTCATGACAGCTTGTTGCAGGGGTGAGCCCTGGCTCTGCTAAGTCAATGGAAGCTCTCCCACTGAACTTGGTTAAGGGCAAGACACCTTTTCAGAGAGCTCATCTTCCAATATTACCTGTTAGAAGACCTAAATCCATGGTCAGATTATATAGATAACCAAAACCAGGGTTCTTCACTGGGGGAATAGAGTCCTACTCTAGCAACAGCACTGGGAGGGCTCCAGATGAAGTCTGTGGGAGGTTGGTTGTACACTTCGAGCCTCATCCCAGGAGGCTTTAGCCCATTTCACAGGTCATGACCTGATGAACAGGTCTGTCCTGATGCTGCATTTGAGGGCACTGAAAATAGCCATTTCCTGCCCAGATTCTGCAAAGAACAATTTCTATTGCTATCTTCTCTGTCAGAGAATAGCATTTTTATGTATCTTGTAGTAAAGGAGGGGTTACCCTTCCAGTTCTCTATCCATGAGGACTTATCAATCCCGTGTAAAATACCTATGTTGTTTATAGCCTCATTGGGAAGCAGATCTTTGCTAATATCCTCATTTGTTTGCCCCTACTTACAGTTTAGTTGCAATATGTATGCAGAGGTGTACATGAATGTGCTCATGTGTCAGTGTGGTTTCTGCCTGTATTTAAGTGACAATGTTTGTGCTGCAGGGGGTTGTGACTTGCAGTGGGAGGGAGGGATTGGAAATGATGTCTGCAAATGTGCTGTGAATTACAGTTTGTAAACCTGAGGCTTATCTGGTTTTTTTCAGCAGTATGTTTCAAAAAACATAATCTCCAGTGAGCATGTCATTGAGCAAGAAACAGAGACCTCATTTTCTACAAGCCACTACACCTCAACAACACATCACTCTGTGACAGTCACCCAGACACCCAGCCACAGGTACTGGAGGGGGAAGGCAAACAGCACTTTTAAGATCTGGTCTATTGCTGTTGCAAAACCGAAAAGATGTGTAAAAAAACAAACCCAGGAAAAGATATACTCCCTTTGTAGTATTTTCATTTTAAGACTAACAATATTTGATGTCATGTCATCTAACTGATTTTCTTTCCAGAAATTTACAAAGAGCTTTATTGACTGAATGGCATTTTTTTGAGTGAATTTTTTGTATATGCAAATTGCTAAATCAGTGGCAGTCTTTGTGACTGGGAAATCCTCCTTTCCCTCTCCTTTTATTCACACATGCAAACCCATCTTGATGCATGTGGATTCATACAATTCACAAAACTCTGCAGTCCCAGTTATCAACTCAAAGGTTACGCTGCACATTCCAAGCGGCAACAGAGCCCTTCCTTTCACCTTGCTAAACTTCTGCTCATCTGCATTTGCCACCGAATCACCCTCTCATGCTCCCGTCCCTTCTTCTCCTTTCCTGGTTGTTGCTCTCCAGCTGGAGTAATGGCCACACCGAAAGCATCCTCTCTGAAAGCCACTCAGTTCTCGTCAGCTCCTCCATGGAGAACAGCAGGCACACCAGCCCAGCAGGGCCTCGAGGCCGCCTCAATGGCATCGGTGGGCCACGAGAAGGCAACAGCTTCCTCCGACATGCAAGAGAGACACCCGACTCCTACCGAGACTCTCCTCACAGTGAAAGGTAGGACACACCATGTCATTGCTTTCAGCTGGCAAGGCCTGCTGTTCCCAGATGGTTTCAAAACTTGGAAGCACAGGAGGAAACCTAACAGTGCAGGCGTTCATGTAGGCCATACATTTCCTCATTTGTAAAGTTGAAGAGCTTGGTAGTCATTTAAAGTCTACAAAAATCATTTTTTCCCTTCTTTCCTCTGCTGGATTTATTCCTAATAGCCAGCAGTTCACTTTTTAATAGGCTCCACTGAAGTAATTTGTCAGAAATTTCCATTGTAAAGAGTTTTTTGACTGCACAGAAGTTGACGACTAGGATGGAGTAGTTGAATGTTTATGGGTAAGGATGAGGAGGCAGGCCAATGAGGCAGATATCCTGTTGGGAGTCTGCTACAGACCACCCAACCAGGATGAAGAGGTCAATGAAGAGTTCTTTGGACAGTTGGCTGAAGCCTCAAAATAGCCAGCCCTTGCTCTTGTCGGGGACTTCTGCTGGAAATACAATGCAGCAGAGTCAAAACAGTCCAGTGTGTGGAAGATAATTTCCTGACACAGCTGGTAAATGAGCCCACCAGGGGTGCTGCCTTCCTAGACATGCTTCATACTCACAGAGAAGGACTAGTGGGAGATGTGGTGGTCAGTGGCCGTCTTGGGCTTAGCGACCACGAAATGATAAGAGTTTTTGATTCCAGGCAAAGTCAGGAGGAGGGGCAGCAAAACCAAGACCATGGACTTCCAAAGGGCAGACTTTGGCCTGTTTAGGACGCTGGTTTTGGAATTTCCTTAGAAACAGTCCTAAAAGGCAAAGGGCACAGGAAGGCTGGACCTTGTTTTAGAAGGAAGTCTTAAAGGCACAAGAGCAGGCTGTCCACATGCACCACAAGAGGGACTGGCAGAGAGAAAGGCTGGCCTGGCTGAACAGGGAGCTCTTGCTGGGACTTAGAAGAAAAAGGAAAGTCTACCACCTCTGGAAGAAGGGGCAGGCTACTCAAGAAGAATACAAGGATTTAGTTAGGTCATGTAGAAAGAACATTAGAGAGGCTAAAGCTCAACTAGAAATCAGTCTGGCTGCTGTGGTGAGAGAAAAAGCAATTTTACAAATACATCAATAACAAAAAAAGAACCAAAGAGAATCTCCATCCTCTGTTGGATGAGGGAGGGAACATTGTCACTGTGGCTGAGGAAAAGGCTGAGGTACTTAATGTCGCCTTTGCCTCAGTCTTTAATAGCTACACCAGTTCTCCTCAGGGTACTCTGCCCTCCCCCCTCCCCCAGGCTTGAAGATAGTGATAGAGACCACAGTAATCCCCTCGTAATCCAGGAAGTGGCAGTTAATGACCTGCTATGCCAGTTGGACATGCACAAGTCTATGGGGCCGGATGAGATCCACCCAAGAGTGTTGGGGGAGCTGGTGGAGGAATTTGCCAAGCTGGTCTCCATCAGTTATCAGTGATCCTGGTTAACTGGGGAGATCCTGGTTGACTGGAAACTTGCCAATGTGACCTCCATCTACAAGAAGGGCAGGAAAGAGGATCCAGGGACTACCCTGGACTTCAGTAAGGCATTTGACACCATCTCCCACAACATCCTGTTGAACAAGCTGGCGGCTCATGCCATAGACAGTTGTACTCTTCGCTGGGTTAAAAACTGGCTGGATGGTTGAGCACAGGGAGTTGTGGTGAATGGGATTAAATCTAGTTGGCGCTGTCACAAGTGAGATCCCCCAGGACTCAGTTCTGGGGCCAGACTTGTTTAATATCTTCATTGATGACCTGGATGAGAGGATCGAGTGCTCCCTCAGTAAATTTGCAGATGACACGAAATTGAATGGGAGTGTCGATCTGCTCAAGGGTAGGAAGGCTCTGCAAAGGGATCTGAACAGGCTGGAGCAATGGGCTGAGGCCAATTGTATGAGGTTTAACAAGGCCAAGTGCTGGGTCCTGCACTTTGGTCTCAACAACCCCATGCAAAGCTATAGGCCTGGGGAATTGTGGCTGGAGGGCTGCCTGGCAGAAAAGGATCTGGGGGTGCTGGTTGACAGCCGACTGAACATGAGCCAGCAGTGTGCCTAGGTGGCCAAGAAGGCCAACAGTATCCTGGCCTGTATCAGAAATGGTGTGACCAGTGGGAGTAGGGAGGTGATTGTGCCCCTGTACTCGACACTAGTGAGACCACACCTTGAGCACTGTGTCCGGTTTTGGGTGCCACAGTATAAGAAGGACATTGAGGTGCTGGAGTGGATGCAGAGAAGGGCAATGAAGCTGATGAGAGGTCTGGAGAACATGTCTTATGAGGAGCACCTGAGGGAATTGGGATTGTTTAGCTTGGAGAAGAGGAGGCTGGAAGGAGACCTCATTGCTCTCTATAACTACCTAAAAAGAGGTTGTAGTGAGGCTGATGTTGATCTCTTCTCCCAAGTAACTAATGACAGGACAAGAGGTAATGGCCTCAAGTTGCAGCAGGGGAGGTTTAGATTGGATATTAGGAAGAAGTTCTTTACTGAAAGAGTGTTTAGGTACTGGAACAGGCCGCCCAGGGAGATGGTGGAGTCACCATCCCTGGACGTGTTCAAAAAATGAGCAGATGTTGTGGTTTGGGACATGGTTTAGGGATCAGGGAGATGCTGGACAAAGGTTGGACTTAATGATCCTGGAGGTCCTTTCCAACCTAAATGATTCTATGATTCTAAAGTAAAACTGAATCTTTGCTTAATTATCAGTTTCTTAGAAGAAGCAAGTGAGAAAATTGAGGAATTTTGTAAGATACAAAAGGTGAGGAGAAAGAAATGGATTAATTCATAGGAGGAGGGCACTAAGGACTCCAAAGCAGTATAGGAATTCTGCTATCACATAATTTCTGGGGGATTCTAGCTCCTAAACCCATTATCTCCTTCAAAAGTTTCCCTTGACACATTGTTAAATAAAAACAAGGAACACAAAGTGCAAGCCAGAAGAAGCCAGGTCATTATTAAATCAAAAGTAGTTAGTAAAAAAGCTGGCCAGGAGTTTTACAACAAAGTAATTTCTTCTCTGAAAAGGCTGGTTTGTCTGTACCTAAGGTTTGCCTTGAAGTGGACTGGTTGGAAGAAAATTTTTAGTGAAATCTCATTCTCAACTTTGGGCTAGGAATTTATCTCAAGAGCATGGGATGACACCAGAGTAGCAAAAGAAAGACTGAGAAGAAACAAGATAAAGAGAGCTTTGCTCCCAACAGTCAGAGGCAGAAGGAAGAAAACAAAAAGCTTCTGGACCTATTCTCTGAGCATTGTGAAATCACAAGGAATTTGATCTCGTGGGATGTCCATGATGTCAAAAATGCAGCCAGGCAATCCCAAAGGAGACTCAGCTGTGTAGGAGACAAATTGTGGCTTCCAGAAAAATGAATGTGCAAGTACAGCAGAAGCCATTTCTGTGGTACTCTCTCTGCTACACAAACAACTGTGTAGGATAAGGCACCACTGAGGGCTCTCTGAATAAGGCCTGTAGGACCACTAAGGATAGTGGTGTCTCTCTTATTTACCATGGAATTTAATTTCAAGTTGTGTGGCTCGTATGATATAAACAGCCATGGCCCCAGTCCAGCAGAGCACTTCAACAAGATTAACTTCTAATCATGCAAGTAGCCCTGCTGAAATCATCGAGATTTCTCACATGGGTAGAGCTTAAGCATGGGTGTGCTTAAGTGCTTTGCTGGATCAGGACTTATAACAGTAAATACCGCATTGTCTCCTGCCTTGGAACCATACAGGACGTGGGGCCACAGACCTGCCAAAGGCGAGTATTACAGTTTAGTAGTATATTTGGACACCTGCATGTGAAAAGCAAAGATCATTCACACTGTCCTCCCACCCTGCCAGGGGCACCCAAACTATCATTCTGATATAGCTGTTTAGATTGTAGGGAGTGACAGAAAGGAGCATATGCCTTTCTGTTTTGATGAGAAGAAAGAAGACATTTCATCAATTACTGTGTTTCTTTAAGATTATGCTACAGGTGAAAAGCAGCAACATTTTTGTGGTAGTTCACCAGGTATTGATGGCCTCGCCTGTGCCTGAAATCACTCTGAATTTGGAATGCAGAAGATAGTTCCCTGGGCATTAAATTAGGCCTCATCTGTTTTTACCAAGCAGGAAATACATGGGGGATTATTTCTGAGATGGATTGCATGTATATGTGTGTATATAAGGGAGAAAGTGAGAGTTATTGCAACTAAAAATTGCTCTGAAACATAAAGGAATGTATGAGCTGATAAATTACTTCCTGTAGCCATCAAATGTTGCTGTGCTCTGAATTGATAAATCAAGGCTATGCTCCCTCCACCCTCCAGTCCCCTCAGCTACTTCACAATTTTGAAATGAAACAGAATAGACATTATGGGGAGGTTCTTTTGCAGTATCACCTCCCTTTGCTGGATCCTATGCCCCGACACCTGTTTACTTGAGCAAAGGACCTCAGCACCTATATTTTAGAAAGTCCTTAGCCATCTCACAGGAGAGAAGATCAAAAATGCCATCTCTGCATGAAAGACTGGACTAAAAGAGGAGGTTAGCAGCATGTAGCTAGTTAATGCTTGATGGCACTCTGATCCCCTTTCCTGAGTCAGCATGGTTTACCTCTTGTTATCCATGAAGCTGGATAAATGTATCGCCTTTTAACCTTCTTTTCGGTATGGGCTAGATCTGCATGTGTTCAGCTCCTGTGCCTTAGCTCATAGACACCAGCTTATTAGCACTGCCCCATTGTGGTGTGGGGAAGTGCACTAGAAATGTATGAATGCACAACACCCTGGTATGAGTAACTTGACACTGATGGAAGTGTGCACAGTACATGGAACACAACTAACAGTGTGGTAACTGAACAAGTTTAGCTAAAATCCAATGTGTTAAGAAGATGTACATCCAACAAGGTACCAGCTGGGGAAATAGAACGGCTTCAGTTTTCCAGACAATGCCTATTTAAAAATGTGAAAGGGATAAAAAACTCACTTATGGAAGTTAAAGAATGACTTCATTCATCCAACAGACAGACCTATTAATTGCTCTCTACTCTCACTAGCGATCAATTTGATTAATTCCCATGCATAATTCCAGTTTTGATTTTCTTTCTTCTG
Organism: Brachypteracias leptosomus; assembly: GCA_013401335.1. NCBI lineage: Eukaryota > Metazoa > Chordata > Aves > Coraciiformes > Brachypteraciidae > Brachypteracias > Brachypteracias leptosomus. The sequence continues at coordinate 27,951 of VYZX01015946.1, read as the reverse complement.
TTTCTTGGTTGATGTAAATCAGTGTGCCTCTACTGAAACCAATTTACTTGACTACACATCACTTCAGGATCCACCCAGTTTCTCTTTTGTACAATAAGTCTGTTTTAATCAATTGTAAGGCATGCAACTGAGTCATAGATGGGATAAGAAAGTTGGATTCAGAAATATTTTGGTAATTTCAGACTCAGATAAATAACTAACTAATATAAAATCAAATAACTTCATCAATCATAGCCATATAATTTGTCTCAATGGGCCTGTGTATGAGATGGAGATTAGGGAGATTTTAAATTTGGACACGTGAAATTCAGGCAGGTGAACTTAGGATAAGAACAAAAGCAAAGCCAAACTATGCAAAAAGTCATGCTGGGCACTGTGCCTTTGATCAAGAGGTTTCAGGCAGATCCTCACCGGCAATAAATCCACATGACCTCATAGCATCATGTGTTGCTCTGCTGATTCAAACCAGCTGAAAGTCTAACATTTTTGTCCTCTTCCTTTGGGACAAGCCCTACACTAGCACCCGAGCTTCATTTTCAGAAATCACCTTTGACCACTGCCCTTCCTACAGAAACTTATGAAAGGGGCAGATTTTGCAGAGCAATCATGAACACTAGGCCAGGCAATCCTCTCTGTCAGCATTTGTTCCCACATGAGGACAAATAATGCTCTATGTTTCTTTACAGACAGACCTACGAGCCAGGGCAACTAGCAAGAGTTTCCAAGGAGCAGAGCAGCACAAAGTTGCTGGGATGGTGCTGCAAATCCTCTTCTGACTACTCCCAGTGATTAAAATTAGAATATGGCTCTAGATTTTGTCCAAAGTTTATTTTCCTCCTTAGCCTGAAACAGTCAGGTTGCCAGAAGAGAGTGAAACCCCAAGATGTGGGGCTCAATCTACATCTTTCCTTTCTCTACATTTGTCCGTTTGCATGCACCCCAGGTTCCAGTCAAGTCCTGCAAGAAGTGTAGCAGCAGCTTTCCTTTTGAGAAAATGCATTGCAAATCCCCCTAGTCTCTGAATCCCATTCCTGGATTCTTTCTGGGAAGTTATTCTGGAAAATAATTCATGGCATCTCTGTGGCTCTTCTGACACGAACAGACCTGGGAGCTTTGCTGTGCTCCTCCTGCTCTCAAGTGTGTTTGCCCAGAGTCCTAAAAGTCAGCAGTTTTATAGGATTAAGAGCAAGAAAGGCCCTATGTGAACATGCCAAGCATCTTAAGGGATCCCTGCTTTTTCCCTCCCACCCCATGTGAGCAGCTGTATGCATGTCACCATCACTTCATGCGCTCGCAACCTTTCCCGATCTCTTTTCTTCAGGTATGTCTCAGCTATGACCACACCAGCTCGCATGTCACCTGTTGATTTCCACACTCCAACTTCTCCCAAGTCCCACCCCTCCAAAATGTCACCACCGACTTCCAGCTTGACTGTCTCCATCCCTTCGGTGGCAGTGAGTCCTTTCATAGAAGAGGAACGACCACTGCTCCTGGCAGCCCCACCACAGCTATGTGAGAAGTACGACCACCACCTTCAGCAGTTCAGCTCCTTCCACCACAATGCTGCCCACGAGAGCAACAGCCTGCCACCAAGTCCTCTGCGGATAGTGGAAGATGAGGAGTATGAGACTACACAGGAGTATGAACCAGCACAGGAGCCTCCAAAGAAACTCACCAATAGCCGGAGGGTCAAAAGAACAAAGCCCAACGGCCACATTTCCAGCAGGGTGGAAGTGGATTCTGACACAAGCTCTGAGAGCAGCAGCTCTGAGACCGAAACTGAAGATGAAAGAATAGGTGAGGATACACCCTTCCTGAGCATACCAAACCCTGTAGTGACCAGTTTGGAGCCAGCTGCTGCCTACCGGCTCGCTGAAAGCAGGACTAACTCAGCAAATCGCTTCTCCACACCAGAAGAGTTGCAAGCAAGGTTGTCCAGCGTGATAGCTAACCAAGACCCTATTGCTGTATAAAACATAAAACACATAGATTACATGTAAAACTTTATTTTATATAATGAAGTATTCCACCTTTAAATTAAACAATTTATTTTATTTTAGCAATTCCGCTGATAGAAAACAGGAGAGGAAAAAAAACCTTTTATAAATTAAATACACGTATGTACAAATGTGTTATGTGCCATATGTAGCAATTTTTTACAGTATTTCAAAAATGGGGAAAGATATCAATGGTGCCTTTATGTTATGTTACATTGAGAGTAAGTTTTGCACAGTTACAATGATGACTGTCCCATAGTATTTTGCAAAACCCTCTAGCTCTCGGTTGTCCTGGCTTTTTTGTGCACGGCATTATAATGACTGGATGTATGATTTGCAAGAACTGCAGAAGTTCCTCTGGTCGCTTATTGTAGAATCCCCAGCCCTATAATGGCACTCTCATCCTATCCCACCATACCAGAAAAAGACACAGATGGAGTAAAAAAAAAAAAAAAAAAAAAAAAAATCTGGAAAAAAGCAAAAAAAAAGCAAAAAAAAATATTTTCTTGGATAAGAAGTTTTATTTGCTTTCCGTATATGAAATGAGTTTTGTCTGCTCTCTGCCAGCCAAAAGGTTTGCTTCTTTGAGCACTGGGATAATAGTAGGTCCAACAGCATGCTACTATCACTTACAGCAGGATAATAAAAAAAAAATCAAAGAAATAAAAAAAGCCAACCTGCATTAAATAATGTTACTTATAGAAATAAAGTAATACTGCAATTTTAAACCAAATATATTATTAATCAGAGGTCAGCTTGTAATTGCTAGGAGCTGCCATTTCATTATTTTCCAGATATTAATTGTTCTAGTTATCCCTTAGAAAATGGGTTTAGGTTAGCTGAGGCTTTGAACCCAATAATCTATTAAAAAAAAGAAAAAGAAAAAAGAAAAAAAAAAAAAAAAAGATTTATATTAGTTTAAGTTAATGGGGCAAATATAATAGCAGATATTTGTAACCAAGCAAGGAAGAGATCTAGCTGGAAAACAAATGCCACTAACAAAAGTGCAATCAATTTCACCTCTACTCTTTAACATTGGTTTCTAATAGATGACTTATCCTTTTGTTTCCCACCAGTTTTCTCCACTGCTTCTCCTCCTCAGAAAGAACCTTGACAAGCCTCTAACAATACCTTGTTAGAGTTACTGTTGGAGTAAGGGTTACTCTTGAACACAGAAATATCTTTCAGGGGAGAACTGATCTGCTGAATGGTTGAAAAGTATAGGCAGGTAGGAAGGGCATAGTGGAAGTTTAAAGTTCATTTCTACTTGCCTTTATTGACTTTATTATTTGGGGTTAGAGGGGCAAGGCTGATGGAAAGCCCAATTATGAAAGCAAACACACCATGTGGCTTACAGCTATAGTGTGTGTGGCTATCTGATATCAGTGTTTATATAGTCAGCACCGGCCTTAAGGTCTTTGACTAGTAATGCACAAGGATGCTGTCAGTGCTAGAGTGGTTGCATCCATTCAGACAGAAGCAAATGGCCTCTTTTGCACTGAATCTCCATCAGTTTCATCAGGGTCACTCTGCCTCTTCTTCTGATTTTTATGTGTTCAGTTGGCACAGCACAGACTCAGGATTGATGTGGAAAACAAATGTTTTTCCTAGACTCCGGGGATTTGAAAATGAGAACATATGTTTTACAGGTATTACTGAACTCTAAGTAAGAGCCATGTCAAGAGAAAAAGAATTTCAGCCAAACTACACTTATCCTTTGGGCCACATTCTTGTCCCAGTTAAATGAAGAGAAACAAGTCAAGGAAATTTTGTGATACATAAACCTGAGGAACTAAAGTACCAACCCAGTAAATTGTTCAAGCATATGCTTATGCTAATCCCAGCAAAAGTTATCTTCAGCATGTGCTAGACTCCCATTGACACATCCAGCACATGCATAAAATTAAGCACACGCTTAAGAGTTTTGCTGAACGAGGAGTCCTATTGATTTGAGACTTGAAAGCAATGTCCAGTAAATGAAGCTGTTTTTCAGGATTATGAAAATCAGTGAGTTGCTCACTATATAAATCAACCACATCACATTAGTAAGAACATGGGTGTGTCTACCTGACCAGCAGATTCATGAAGATGATGACTAGTTGGAGTAAGGGTTACTCAGAAGATGATGACTAGTTGTACACTAGGATCTTGGTGGTAGAAGCAAAATGGTAGGAAGCTAGCACAGCTTTGGGCTATGTGGCGGCTGAAGTAACACTGCTCATTTGAGAAGTCTATGTGAGATGGCAAAGTTTGTCAAAAACACACAGTCTGGATTTAAGTCCCCTTTGCCATTTTCTCCCTAGCTGGCATGTACTTAAACACACTTTGCCTTTGCAGACCAAAACAAAAGCTATCTACAATTCTAGATACCATACACTCATTTTCATCCCTTTAGTCGTGCTTATTTATCTGCTATCCCATGCAGCAAAACATTCACATCCCCAGTAACTCTGCAGCTCAGTAGTACAGAGGGCCAGGTGGGCTTCCCTGATTCAGACCACCAGTTTCCAAAGGATGTGCACTGTTGAGTTTCCAGAGGCACTTAAAGACCTGTCCTTTCAGTAAAGTCTCTGATACTGCGAAGATCTTACAAGACAGACAAGACAGAAAAAGGATGGCAGAGTAACAGAAGATTTACCCCCAAATCATCCATCTTAGTGGCAGAATAGAGATTATAACACCAGTGTTCTGTAGTGTCCTCCAGTATAGACCACCCACAAGGCCAGCTCTCATTGAAGTGTCTGTGATAGCCTGGACAGATTAATCAGGATGGATAGGGAACTTGTCTTGAAGTAGAGTAAATTATTTGACTACTAACACCGTTATTATAGAGGGCCAGTATAAAACAAAGGAGAAGTTGCATGCCTGGGAGCTGTACATGTGAGATTTATTCAGTGTAGGTCTAGAGGAAGATGTCACACCTCTTCTGTTGCAGTGCCTCAAAGACAAAGTGATATGCAGTCCCTGCTCCTCCTTCCCCCAGTACATATAACTGTGTTATAGAGTAAGCATGAAATTAGACTGGAGGCTTCACAAGGACCTAAGAACAAGAAAATACAATTGGGGATATGGCTGCCTAAGCCCTTAGGTCTTTGGGGAGAACCCAGCCTTACAGCACGGTTCATGCGACAACGAGTTATGGGAGTTTCCCTGGCTTGGCACTCACAAAAGTGGGAGTAGGACACGGCTCCTCACCTCTGGACCTGCTTGTAGCACACTGTGAGGGTGCTCCATATCAGTCAAGTCTACACTCTGAAGTTAGCAAGTCTACATGGCCACAGGTTCTGCTGGCAGGCTGCAGCCAGCTCCTGCTGGCCAAGGGGCCAGAGACTGCAGCAATATGGAGCAGAGCCAGCAAGTGCCTACGGGAAGGGCCAGCTCCCCTGTTGGGGATATTTGCTTCATTACCCAGACCTCTGAGCTAGGCAGTCCCAACACTCTTGAGCCATCACTATGTGACCCTTGCCAACTTTTGGCTGAAACTCATGGCAAGGAGAAACCATACTTTGAAGAGGGGGAAAATGTTCCAGTCATGGCAGAGTTGTTCCGTTTGTCCTGGGTTTCTTTACATGTCATTTAACTTGAGCCATGAGTTTTCCCTGTGTGTTTATATGGAGGAAGTATTCCAGGACAAAAGGCTCCCTTTGGGGTACAGAGCTGGAGTATGTTGTACACAACCTGGTACAGCCTGCCTGTTCAGCTGGTGTAAATCATCACTGCTCCACAGAGGTTCTCATAAAACAGAGAAAAACCTACCCCCTCCTCTTGGCCCGGCTATTCCCTTCCTCACTTGAGCCACCCCAACACCCCCAGGTTTAAGAGATCAATCACTGCCTTTATCAGGGAAATAGGAAAGCTCCTTCTCTTTCCAGTCCTCCAGAACAACAACACTGCATCACCCTGCTTCTCACACACATTGCAAGCAGTTTCCTGAGCATCCAGGAGAGCAAACTTGTCCCTCAGAGGACACACTTCTTAGCCTGTTGAATATTTCTTTGCCCTGCAGTGTGGCTACTTACCATCTGCTGGGACTTACTTCTAGTAAGAAAAAAAAAAGCACCTACGAAATGCTGCAGAGAAGGGCAGACAAAGAACATGGCCAATTATAATAATTTGTAATTCTCTATTCTATTGTAAATACATCTTGTACATACTTGGATGTTTTCATCATTTACTGTCTTTATGGATTATGTGTTAAATGAGATGCAGTTTATTGTGTAACACTGTAAATAACATAACATCCTTTATTATTTATGCATAAGCATCTAACACACAGAGAAAGTTACCCTCTTATTATTTTAAGATATATGTCAAAAATATGTTGCATTTTTCTTTTTGCTTTGAAAAAATTGTAATATATCCTCTTTTTCCCCTCTTTTCCTTTAAAAGAAAAATGAATGCTAATTTATTGTTCAGGAGAGAAAGGGGATGTAACTGAAAGGCAAACTGTTCAAAGAACATGCTATGGAAGCCACAAGCTACTGATAAACTAAAGAATTTATTATCCCAAATACAGCAATAAGTAATTGTTGATTTATTAAGATTTTGTTGTTCATTTTCAGTAAAAGAGGTGCTGGATTAAATTGTTTATGTGTGGTACTGGCCCAGCTGCTCAGCAGACTGTGTCAGGTCACTAACCACCATCCTTCTGGATCCAAACGTTGTAAAGGTCTTGTTCTGTCTTTGTGGGCCACTGTTCTCAAAGTTTTCTAACTTGTCCCTGTGAAGGTCTCTGGCAAACACTCTTGTTCCTAGGTACAACATTTTTAGTTTCTTAAATCAGAATTATTAGCTTTACCCTGAGCATTACTACTCAAGGTGGATGGGTGTTTGGGGAGGGGGACAGAAACGGCACAGGCTTGGGGCTGAAAGAGCTCTATGAAAATGTCACCTCATGCTCAGTAACAGCCAATAAATCAAACCAGATACTAGAAATTATTAGATGACATCACCATAACACTGTATAAAATTATAATTTATACACATCTTAAATACAGTGAGAGGTCCTAGTCTTCCTGTGTCAGAACAGAAACAGTTTAATGGGGAAGGATTTGGAGGGCAACAAATGGGTGAACAAATATCTGGAGCCAGCGGTGTCCAGAGGCACTGAATATGCCGGGTCTCATTATTCTGGAAGAAAGGGCAGCTGAGGAGAGATATCACAAAGGTCTATTGAAGCATAATTATCTTGTAAAGGGTAGGAAAGAACTGACTGCTCAGTACCTCTTCCACTACAAGAAACTGAGTTACCACTTAAAACTACTGGGTATTATATTCAGAAAGATGTGGTTCTTCATTTGAGGTGTAGGGAACTTGGAGAGGTGTTTGCTGCAAGAGGTTGTAGATCATAAAAGTCTCCATGGGTTCAAGAGACATTCAGATATTAGACAGTAATGCAATCAGAATTACTAAATCCATGGAAACCACATCAGATGTGGAAAATATCAGAACTGAAAACATGTAGAGATTATATAAGGTGGAAATATCATGTATACTTGCCCTTTTCTAACTCTTCTCCACCTATCTGCCACTCTTCAAGAGAGGGCAGGGCAGACACCTGATATGGTTGTCCTTACATCATATTAGCATGTAAAGTCATTTGTTACTGGCAAGCATTAAATAAGAGGAAAGCTAGGAGTGAGCAAAGGAGGTAGAAATACAGCAAAGACATCTTGGATGAGTTTCACATCCATTTGTTCTCAGGATGGGTAGAAACGTGTAAGTCAGATTCCTTCCACCTACCTATAGGTACTGAATGAGATGAGATGCCAAACTGAGGAGAGATGGAGGAATGTAAGGGTAGAAGAATGGAGAGATGAAGGAATGCACATAGAGGGAGCGAGGAGGGAGGGTGGAAGGGAGGGAGGAAGGGAAGATGAAGGGAGAGATGGAGAGATGGAGGGAGGGAGGGCTGCGAGTCTTCTGTCATTCACTCTTCCATTCTCAACACAGAAAGTGTCCTGCCAGACCAAGTCTGCCTCAGGACAGGTTCAGTTCTCTGTTGACAACTTTCCTGTCTTACCATTGCACATAGAGAGATCCTACATGCCTAGCCAGGGATCTGGATGCTCTGGCTATTTGCCTCACATGAACATCTTAGTTTGGTAGGGCCTTGTCGCCTCAGAGTAAGCCCAAACCAGTATCCCACTGAACAGTACTACTATTGAGGAAAGGAAGATGCTTCTCTTACCTTCCATTGCAGGCTATTGAAACAGGAATGGGTTGCCCTGGGAAGCCAGTCTCTTCAGGCATCCCCACTGGCCTTTCTTGGTTGAGGGAGTAAGGTAGAGGATTTCTGAAGCAATTAAGTACCATAAGAACCACTCAGAATCATCAGGACTAAGGACTTCACATCACATCACATTAGACAATAGATCACAGAGCTCTAGGGAACACATCCTTGTGTATCTCAAATGGCTGTCTTTGCAAAAAACATTGTTTGTCACTCCATGCTGTCTTTATCCTGTTGTCTCTCTCTGCCAAGCTCCTGCCTCTCCACTTCTCCACAAGATCTAGAAGCAGACAGCCCCAGGGAACACTAGAGGAAAAGTAAGCAAACTCTTCTCATTTCTGCAGCCCACAGCTGGGTATGCTCTTAACATGCCAACTCCACCCAGTTAGGACCATAAGATTTGGATGGTGCAATTCCCCAAGTTAGTTCTCTCTGTCTTAGCTACAGCTGATGGGAAGAAAACCAGGCTGAATGCCTCAAGATGTTGCAGCTAGTCACTGGTGATCAATCTGTGTAGCCCATGCAAAGCAACATGGACTGTGCTCAGGTTATGCGCCTGGTAACTTCTTTAGTGATAACAAACCCTTAACAATGGCACTGGGAACCCTTCAGGGCTGATCCCTCAGTGTTCCTTCTACCCAATGCTTTTGCTGGAGTCATTACAAAGTAACCCTTATTAGAAAAGTTCTATGGATAAAAAATTGTTCCCCAGACTAAGTGTGACAGGACAAATGTCACAAATCACTGGTATGTTCCTGGTATCACTGTTTCCACCCATGGAGACAAGGATTTAAGGATTAAGTTCCACATCTCTTAGCAAGAAAGAGATGGCACATGATCAGGCCCATGCACATCTAGGAAGTCCTCTCAACTTAGGGTGTACTTAGAGCTCTACACTTCCTAAGCATTGCATGGATTGTCTGAGTCAGAGACAAAACCATCAATATGAACAGAATAAATTACCCTTGAAAGCTAGACATTGCTCTCTAAGACTTTAGGTCCAAGAGGTAACCTAGCACCAACTTTAGTTGGAAGCTGGACTTTTAATATAAATGGCAGCTGTTGAGGTTTCCGTTTTATTCTTCTCCTTGGGGTCAGCAAGAGATTTCCCTGTACTGGATGCAATGCCTGAGAATGAAGCAGGGAGGAACCCTGGCAGCAGTGCACAGAAACCACCTGAAGTAAGGCCTGCTCTTCTGATGACAGCAGCAGAGGAAGTGGCAAGGGAGTCATTGCAAGGTTACATGCTCATCAGTTAGTAGGGTGTACAGTGATTGTTAACAACTGATTAAATCATTACTCTGGTAATGGCCAATTTGGAGCCAAGCTTCAGAAGCCAAATATTGTGTAGGAGGTATTTTAACTTACCCTGCACATTACTGCACACAATTGGGTGATGCATTCACTATTTGTACACACACATACAGCCTTCCAGTTTGCTGTAATGATTTCCTAATGTTCAGTGCATGCTCAGTGACAAGAAAGGAAAAATGCCTCAACAAGGCCATTCAGCAGCTGCAAAATTGACTGCATCCAAGAGGAAACACCTTTTGCACAGTAGAGAGGAAAAAATGAGAGTGATATTTGACCTGCACAGCTATGAAGAGATGGAAAGGGAATGCCTCTTGCTTCCCCAATGGAACAGATTGGATCATAGCTTGCAGAGGAGCCTGCACAGGGCCACAAGAGAAAAGCGACTGACAAAGTAGAGAACTGAGGGAACTCAGACTGGAGCCAAGGGGGACAGTTTGTCTCTCATTTCATTGAAATAACTCTAGACACAAAGGATTCATCCCAAACAGAAAGAGAGTCACTGAAGATGCTCAAGTGAATGGTCCTGGGCCCTCTTTATGTGACAAAGCAATTCTTGTCCTGAGTTCTGTCTCTCAGGAAGTTCCCATCTCCTGCTTTACCTTCACATGCTACAGTATAAATTCAGGAACCTGCAATTCAGCATCCAGTTTTAAAACCATCCCCTAGTAAAAGCTCTAGAAAACAAAATAATATTATCCCAGTGATACATGAACCATTTTAATCACAAAAAAAATGCCCTGTAATTCTGACATTTTAGCATCTGCACACATCGTCTTACCATATTCAACTAAAACATTCAATATTTATCCAATGGTTAATGATTATGAAATAAAGCTCGAAGTAATAAAAGTCCAGATAAGAACCAGCTGATAACAGCTATCTTGTGTCTGTTTTATAATCAGCAGATTAATTGTCGTGGTACTAAATCATGTGTTCTGGGTCATATCAATGAAATAACAGAAAGGAACTCTTATACTTTAATCCCTATTACTTTCATTTCCAAGTGCCAACTTCCTTCAAATAGGACTTACAAGACCTGTTACAAACAGCTTTCCAAATCCAAAAGGAAATCCTGATTACTGAAATCTAGGTAACAGAGTAGAAGTCTGGGTAACCTGAAGTCCAGGTAACAGGATTGTCTTCATGGTAATTCTACCCTCAGCTTTTTCCTTTATTTGGCTTCCTGATGCGGTCCAGAACCTATCTGAGTATTTCTGTGCCTCTGATAATTAGCTAAAGTTGCCATGCCATCATGGTAATGATGCTTTTTTAGTAAATCTCATTTGCTCCCTTACAACTTCATTTGACTGACAACCACTCTACTGGCTCAGCAGTAGAACAGCTCTCAGCTTAGTCCCTAGGTGACTGCAATAGGTTCTCACCTGCAGAAGAGCAGCATACTGCTGCTCCTTCTTTGGTATTTCCCCAAGATCATATCATCAATGTCAGCACACAATTACAGAATGTTCTTTAAAAATACTTTTCACTGAAGATCTAAAAGTGTTGAGTCTGTTTTCAACTAGCTTCTCACATGTATCTACCATATCTTTCAGGTTTAAGGAAAATAAAAGGGCTTTTAGGGGAAGCAGAACAAAGGGGATGTTACAAAGTTTTGTCTCTGGAGTAAAAGATGAATAGCTTTGCCATTGAGCCCATCTTATCTTTGTTATACTCACTGAGTAAGGTATTATTCATCACAAACTGAGATTATGGGAAATACGCCTTACTACTTGAGGAATATGGTGATATTGAACTTCAGAGTAGGGGCTCAAAACCCATTGCAGCTAAGGAGTGGCACCCAGAGACCTGACTGACCTGGGAGCTCCAAAAGAGTTCAGAATATTGCCCTAGAAAGCTGGCCATCTGAATGCATTGCAGTGCATCATGCCCTCCACATATGTAGAGGTTTCAAAGGTCAGCCATTCTCAGCTGCAACTTGCTTTCAGGTGTGTTCAGAGCTCCCAGACTGGCAGAGAAGACCTTGAAGACACGGATCAAGGGCTTCCTTCCTGAAGCCAGTGGGGAGACCCAGGATCTCTGCAGTGCTCCTTCCAGCACAGAGTAGGAGAAAACAAATGCACAGTTTGACTTTCTGCATGTTGGCCTGAAACCAGACACTGTGTCAATATTCTGCTATGACAACTATAGTACAGAGAATTACTTCAGAACAGAGGCATCCAGTGACTTAGAAGCTGAACAACCTCTTGCACCAAGGAGCTAATGTTTTCCCTGATTTCTTGGAGAGGTGGTGTGTGGAAACCGAGATGATGAAATGCAATGGAAACTTTCAGCCTGCAGGCCGGATTAGTGTCCTTCAAAGCCTGGGTGCACAGATAGCAATTGAACAGCATGTGCTCTCACTGATGACCAACATGAAGCCTCTGCTTGACTCTGGCAGCAAATGTACTGCAGGCTTTTCAGGAGAGCAGGGCAGATGGTTTAAGTAGCACTATTGCTTGATGACTGAGGTTGAGACAAGTTAGTGGTGCTAACTTCCTCTCTTGTACTCAGACTACTAAATTACCCACTGTCCTTCTCCCTAAAATATCTGATTCGTGCAGTCCAAGTACAAAATTACCCATGTTGTGTATGCTGAATCCCACCTGTCTGGAACAGCTTTTTCCACTATTACATTAAACAGGAGTTTTACCTGAGTTCAGATTCTGTAGGAGGAGCTTGGGAAGTGCAAAAGCTATAAAGTACTTGGGCAAAGAGAATCTTACCTATGAATCATTAAGGCTTTCATGCCTCCCCACAGAAGAAGTTCCTTGCTTTTAATATAGACATGAAGATAGCCAGGTTAAATGCACAGAGTCTCTTCACTCCTATCCTTACCAGGAAAAACTTTGCTGCTTTTCTTGGTCTTTGAAGAGTAATGACTTGCTTTGGAGGAGAAAACCTTCTACAACTATTGTAGCCCTCATTTGCTTGTGCTGATTAGCCTCACTATCACCATAGTTTGGTTGTGTAGATGAGCACTTTGCAATTTCTCAAAAGATAGCAAATGTTCCTACCTTCATTCACAAAGCTGCAAAGGTTTGGTATGGCATGAATAACTGCTTTGCAAATAGCAATTACTAATGCAATGACTGGGTTTAATAATAGGGTTGCTAATGGTATTAATGTAAGTGACTGATAATGTCATAGTGCTATATAGTAGGTACCTAACCTTATTATAGATGAAGTTTGCTACCACTTTAATACTTTCGGCTTCTTTCTCAGCTAATTTGCAGAAAGTTTCATCTGCAAATGGCGAATGCTTGGAGTATGAAATACCAATCCCATGCAATGCCCCAGTTCTTGGAAGAACCCTGGAACAAAATACATCTGGTGCCATTAATAAAAAAAGGAGAAATGGAGAGCAAAAAGTCTCGAAGCCCCTTGTGACAGCTGAAACAACAATACCCTTTGGAGTGCTCAGTAATATGGTTTGGTCTTGTTTCATGATGGGTGATGTTCACAAGATTACTTTTAGGGTGCATTTAAAATGGCCAGCTTCAAAGACAGGAAGCAAAGAGCATCTCTATGCTGCTCCCATTTCCTATGCCTTGTAAGTCTGCTTGGACATCTCCATGTGGAATTGGGCAAGAAGCTGACTTTTCAGGAAGGAAGGCAAGGAACAGTTCAGACAGTATAACTAGAAAGGAGTGGCTAATGGGAAACAGTGAGTATTTAGGATAACTGTAACACTTAGGAATGCCCCATCCCTGTCAGGGCCAGCACCACAGACCTTTGGGCTGAATAGCTACCTGGAGTTGCAGCTCTGCTTTAAACCTGGACCCTGTTCCTCTAACACCTATGTGCTGCAGCCAGAGTGCAATGGCCAGGGACAGGATAAGCACTTTGATCACTTCTCAGAAAGCTTGTTCTAGAGAGGCTGTGCAGAGAAGTTTGATCATTAAGAGCAAGTACTAAGAGGAGGAAGAAAATCAGTGGGACTGCTGAATTACCTAGTTCTGTGAGATCACAGGCTATTGTTGAAGAAGCAGACAGTACTTGCTTCTCTGTTGCAAAAAATGTACACAGTGGCTAGAAACAATCCACTAGAAGTTACCCTCCATGCAAGCAGGATTTGAGGAAAATAAACGTGAAACAAATAGTGCCATTTAGTTAGCAAGGAAGTTTGCCACATGGCACAGAGAAGTCTGCTTGCCTCCTGGACAGCTAAGACCCTCCCTGGCAGAAACAAAATATTTTGACAATGGATTTCTGCAATTACCAGCAGTACATTTCCAGAAACTGAAGCTTTTCCTGATTTACTCTAAGGATAAAGGAAGAGTGACTTAACTGATTGGCTGGGACATGTTTATATGGTCACCCACTAACAAATCCCAGGCACTGTGCCAATTAACAGGTCTGTGAGATGTCTGAATTATGTTCATTAGAGCATTCTTGCGTCCTTGCTGCTCTGAATTTTCCACACTTCTGAGTAGAAACGCATCAGTCTTCTGAAACAGCACATAAATGCTGAACCTAATCCTCAGTCTGATGTTTGTCCTGGTTACTGTGTGTCTAATTCTACCCTGGCCTCAGACCACAAACTGCTAGAAAACAAAACTCTGTTTCTTACACCCAAATGAGAACAAAATTTTGCCTTTTGGTCTTTTGCCCATCTAATTCTTCTTCTCTGAGATCACAGCTCAACTTCTGGGTAGTTGCAGCCACGGCACCTTCCCATAACAACATTATTCCAGTTTTGCCACACATCATCCATCTGATGCAGCTTTTCACTTGCAGAGGACAGAGAGTTTAGTTTCTGTGGAGGGGTTAGCAGCAGATCAGGTAACATCTCACTGCCCCACAGAACCATGAGGGTTGGTAAGTTGGGTTCCTCTGAGGTGTGTTTGGGACCTCTTTCAAGGAACACCACTAATTACCAGGTTGCAGTTTGGCATTGCCACTTTTGTCACTTCTTCAGTTGCCATAGCCTGTAGGATCTGCCATGTCTTAGCCCAGAGGCCCAGCTAGACTCCCATAGACCATCACTTCAACTACAGCTATTCATAGGTGAAAAAAGAATTGGTGTATACTGCCAGAGAAAACCTCTTATGCTAGCCACAAGGAAAGGAGTACTGTGTGTTTCAGGGACAGGCACTGTGAAAGGTGAAGATGGACCAAAGTAGATAGGTTTTTCAGTAGCCCACCTTGCCCCTTGACCACCTCTGTTTTCACAATTAACGGCCTTCACTTCTTGCGTTTCATCAGGTACTGAACTCGTCCCTTCTCACCAAAAGGTGCCCAGCAGCATTTATTTCTGGTACTAGTTGTCGTAGCTATAATTACTAAAAACTATATCTCCATTAACAATCTGAACCACGTAAGGTCACAAGCTGGGAGAAGCTACCCTACAGCATTGACACTCAGTTGCCTCCCTACCTTACTCTGTACCAAATGGAGACAAAAGTCTCTTGTTCCCCAACTGTTAGAAAAAAACATCTGTTACAGACATACCTATAGTTCTACAAGTTTGTCACTTGAAACTGCACTTAGAAAAAGAAAACATAAAGGGCTTAATTATGTTGAAATGCATCATCTGGCTTCTTTTTTAGCTGATAGTGCTGAGTTACATTCTGAATTCTATGCAGTTGGAAGAAAAATAAAAGACACTTGTGAAAGTGGGAAATAGCCTAACCAAGTTGAAAGTCAAGAAGGTTTATTAATTATTTTTTTTAGTCAATGTGTGCATTGAAGTGCAGCCCCTCAGAAAATCATTTTCTGGATGTGTAGACTGCATTACTGTAGGCAGGAATAGTAAGACAGAAATTTGATGAAATTTCTGGTTCTGGTTTAAAGCTGATCTATCCTATCCGGTGCTATTCATGCATTAAAAAAACCCTGGTAGGGGGCAGGCAAAGTCAATTTCAGAATAAGAGCACTGAAGGCTAAATAAATGCAATAGGAACAGGTTTTCAGAAGTTATGGACAAAATAAAAGGGAAACAAGAGTATAGTCTCAGTTGCCCTTTACAGCAACTAAGCCCCTAGATTCTGTCTTTATGCAGGGAGGTATCCAGTCTGTGATCAGTGTCAGATGGTTAATTTTGAAATTAAAGGGATCTGGAAAAAACCTCTGTGACATCTCCAGTGTTGTACTTGGTTGCCAGCTATAATAAATGTTTTCTTGCATGTATTCTTCAGGCAGCCTGGTCCCACATGCACAAGTGCAGGCAGCACACATACTGAAACATTGGCTCAGTACTCAACCCAGTTATGCTACCCCATCATCAAAGGTCTGCTTTCTGAAAAGTCTTATTGAAAAGGACATGCTAAAAGGAAGCAGAAAGACTGTGAAAGTGTCTGCTTGTCTGTTTAGTCACATCAGCTTTCTCAGGCTGTTCTACAGCAGGTAAGAAAACTTGAGGACATTGACTCAACTTCTGTCAAGATGTCTCTTCTATGAGCTAGATGAAAGGGTTGAACAATTGTCCTCTTCAAATACTAGTTAGATATCCTTCCTGTCTCTGATATAGGCAGGGGTGGATCTGCTTTATTCAGCTGCATGCACTGTACTGTTTTGCATCTGACCATACTTGCTTTATCTCTGAGGGACTTCAGGATGAGACACTTCAAGTGGATGGGAATTTGCCTTCCATCCTTGAACAGACCCAAGCCTATTCAAGGTAGACTGATCTATAGTCAGCTACACTTCCCTTCCAGGACTGAGCCACTGGCCTATAGATGACAATGTTATGTCATCTCACTCCCAGGCTGCCTTATTTTATATAGGACTGCCTAGAGGAATTCCTTTTAACCTCAAAGGGTTAAATTCAAGTTCACCCTTTGGATCAATCACACTGATGTCCTGAGCTGATGCCTGAGAGACAAAAACAGCAAATGCCAGGCAAGCCTGGTGACACAACCCAAATGGGCTCTGATACGGAGAGTGAAATGGTAGGTGTACTGACCAGATAGAACACACAAACCCGTAAATAAAGACCAAAAAACCTCTTGCAATGTCAACAAAACAGAAGGGCATAGAAACAGGAAAGATGCAGATGTTTTGTCAACCACTTTGTCAGGCTCTGGAAGTGGAGTCTGACTAGGTCACAAACTCCAGCTCTTTTTTTGCTGCCTTTGGGATTCGCTGTGAATACTTTTCACATTGAAGGGCTGGACTTATGTTTGCATGCAAGGCATCAATCAAACATTTTCCGTTTTGTGAAGTACATGATCAGATAGGTGAGAGAAACAAATTTGAACTAGAGTTGAAAAGGGAATTTTTGGCTGTTTCTATTCTTCAACAAACTTATCTTCAATTCTTTTCTTTCAAGATGAGATCTCTCCCAAAACCAGGCTTGGTCTTTGGTGACTGGTATTTTTATGGGTGTCTAAGAGAGTGTTAATAGAAGCACGACCTATTCATTTAAACTATTTCAGCAGCTAGGAGGGTTACATAGAGTATCAGATATTTTTTAGATTAGTCCTTTTAGCACCTGATAACATATGGGTCTGAGCTGAAATGCTGTGACGTAAGCCACGCAAGAGGCCCAGAAGGCAAATTAAGCAATAACATGCTTGGTGCTCTGGCATCATAACAAACTGTGTTTCCTTCTAAGCAGTGCACAGTGAGGAGAGATATTTGTGCTTCTCACATTCACCCTCAGGCATAAGATAACAGACTCTGTGCTAAGTGTCTCAGGCTACTTTGTACGGCTGAGGGTACCAGCTGTCCTCCTGGCAGCCCTCAAATAGTAAGACAGAAGGGCAGCACCTGGAAGAGCTGGCAGGCTCCTTGCCTCTCTCTGTGACTCCTCCAGCCTGCCCCAGAGCCACTTAGGTGCAGAAAGCAAGGGCAGAGCATCCTGGGGAGATGAGATGGGTGAAAGCAGGAGAGCAGAGACAAAGAGTCAGAGAGGAAAAGGCTGTGGAATTGGGCTGAGGAGGAATAAAAGGCTGCTTTACCCTAGATCAGTCACACTCTTCCTGGACACTATTGCCTGTGGATGGGTAGGAGCAGAGATGGCACCTGGAGCTGGACAGGACACAGCAGCATGGAAACTGTTCAATAGCGTGGGACAGCCCTTCTGCCCACACACTCTCTGTCAGGAACCAGAAAGTTGGGCTGGACTGGGCTCAGCTCTGCTTGCTGCTCTAACTCTGAGTGCTGCTGTGCACATGGCTTGCTGCAGCTATGCCGGTTTGAGAGGGGACAGAAAAAAATCCAGGAAGGCTGAAACAGAAAGCAAGACATGACTGGCCTTTATGGTCTGGGAAAAACAGCCACCAATGAAAGGGTAGGGAGGCAACAGGGGGATGGGGGTCACTCTTGAAGAGGGCTGCAGGGCTTTCTCAGGGAGCAAGCAGAGGCCAACCCTAAGCCCTGCAGAAGCATAAGCTATGCTACCTGTCCTGCTCAGCACAGGGCCAATATCTCTACTCTAAGACCCAAAACCAGGTGGTGCCTGACCTATGGTTATGACATGTTTTTTCTGCCAGAGAGGGGGTTTCTGGCAGTGCTGCAGTTGGTCCAAGAGGCACTCACAACAGCCAAAGGAGCACAGGGCGATGACAGCCTGCCTGCTGCCTGCCATAGGGATCTGGCAAGAGATGCTCAGCAGCAGGTTTCAGGATGCCCTGGTCCTGAGCCATACTTCAGCTGCCATACACCACCCTATCAAGAAGAGCTCTGGTCACCCAGCAATAACCCTGAGGTGGTTGCATCACCACACTGCTGCTTGGGCAATTTACAGGGAAAGGGATAAAAGGTGCCTCCGCAGAGGATCACAGAACTGCCATGATGCCAGGGAGAGGTGTGGTGTGGAGGAAAGAGGCAAGCCTTGCATAGTCAGGAAAAGCCAGAGTTGTGCATATTGCCTGAAACCCTGAGACTTCTTGAAGTCCAGCTGTATGTTCCAATGACAGTGCCTGCATAACTGGACTCCTGAAGCAAACCTGGTGTATTTCTGGATCCTTGGAAATCCAGCCTGGCATCAGTAAGAAAGTACAGATACACACTGGAATACACACAGACATATCCTGTGTTGTAATGTTGTGATGGGGAAAACTATTTTTGAAAACATTATACTCCCTAGCTGAATGGGATGAAGTTCAAATAATCCTTTACTGGCTCTAGTCTAGCCACAAAACCTTGACCCCCAAGGTGACGTCATTAATGCTGAACTTCTGGAAACTCAGAAGTGTTTAGAGAGCCTGTTATTTACTGTACTAATACTTTAGACAATGCTGGCTCATGGGGTTTCCAGAGCATTAGCACTTTAGTAGCAGTTGGGTCCAGATCACTCCACTCCCTCCTCACAGAAGTACCTCCTGATTCAAATACTTCAAGTATCTTCTTTAGGACTACACATGCACAGGTAAGACAGTCAGAAGAGTCAGAAGATGTCAGAGCTGGCCCTGAGCGTTTCTTAGCAGATGTAAGTTTTCTGTATCTCACTGCCACAGAGCTGACATTATCTGTTTGCTATGTTTATCTGACACCTATGAAGCGTCAGATGGTTCCTACCCGCTGCAGAATAAGCTGCCTATTTTTCAAAAAATCATGTTTCTTCAAGCACCTTAACCCTGTAAGCTCAGCAAGCCAATGGGTCAGCAGAGGGACAGAGCGCCCTGGAGCCAAAGCATGGTTTTAATGACAGTGTGGAAACCAAATACTTAATCTATGAAAAATGCCTATGACAAAATATGAACAACTGAATTCATAATCATAGTAACACTGGAAACAGAGCTCAGCAAAACAGTTGTATTCTTTCAATCAGTAGCTGTTGCCCAGGAACTCTCAGTCTTTCCAGCTGGATACTCACATTCCCAAACATGTCCATCTGAAGGCAAGCCTACCTTACAGGGGGACAACTGATGCCTCTACACAGCAGATGGAACAGCAGCTTTCTGTGCACTCGTTGTCGTTAGTGAACTTAAGTAGATCAACTATTTTCTAGAATATTTAGCTGGCCATGGTTGAAAAACAATCACAACTGATTTATTTTACTACATCTACATTAGCAACCAACACTAGCTACCACTACCTCATGGGTATGAGGATGCTGCTGAGTACTTCTGGCCATCAGCTTGTATATCTGGTACTACTTCAGCCAGGTCAGGGCCTAGCACAATTAGCTAGGGTTTCTACACACATATGATTTCCTAAGGAAATTCAGACACCTAAAGCTAGTTGATCTAAACACTGAGGTTTTCAGCAGTGACTGTTCACAAAGTGGGATCCCCAGGAGCTCTCAATGGGGTCCTCAACTTCCCCCAGACTATGCCTGCTCCCCTGCAGGCAGCACAGAGGAGTCCAGGAGCTGAAACTGAACCCATACCCATGCTTATTGATGGGTTCAGGGGCTCCTGAACAAGGCCTTACCCAAGGACTGTAATTTCTCTGGCTTTGCCATTTATACATGCTGCACAAAGCATGTTGAGACAGATGCACAACTATTTATCAACAGGGTCTATAGCTGATGGCATGTATTGGTGGTGCTGGAAGTTACTTCTGGGGTAAAATAAAAAACAAATGAGAGAAAGGAAAGGGAAAGGAAAAATTCTGACAGCAAGTGGGAAGACAAGGTTCCCAGACAATTATCCTCTTCCTGATTTCATCTCCAAGGCACCAGATGATGCCCCCATAATACTTCCCAATACCAATCATAAAGTTTTAAGTAGGTGCACAGACTCTCTCCTGGTTCTTCCTGCTTATGGGATGCTGTACATGTTAATGCACCCTTTGTTCAGACATAAGGGCTCCACACTGACTGGCAGTTAAGCCCTGTGCATACATGTAACAGTCTCTCAAATATAAACCAAAAGCAAGGAAAAAGGGGGAAAGCAGGAAGTGATTTCTCATGTTAGTGGCTAGTCGCTTACTGTGGGAGCCCATCACAGCAACACTGGCAGAGTCATAGGTGCAAGAATGCGAGAACAGCAGCAAACCAACAAAGGGAGAACACTTCATCAGATGGTCTAGAAAACACAGCCACAGTGTCTTGGGTGAAAATAAAATGAGCCGAGAGTAGAAGGCAGGCTGCAGAGTTGCACTCTCTGCTTGCAGCAAGGCCGTTTGCAAAAGTCCTTGGCATTACAAAAGCTAAAGCACCCACAGCACCTTGCAACAAGCAGCTCCAGCTTAGAAGAGTACAGGAGCCCTGCACTGGGGTAGTCAGTTAGCTACTGCACAAAGTGCTGGTTTTTACTTTGAGAAAAGAGGGCTAAAGTTCCTGCCCCATAGCTACTTCGGACTCATCAGTACAGTCATCTGAATTGCTCTTTCCCTCACTCCAGTCAAGAAATCACTACTATTTGGCTATGGCTGTTCTGTGCAGGGCTGTGTTCTCCTGTGTAAAGGCAGGAATACTCTATTTAGGAGCTGGTGAGGTGTTTATGCTGGGGATCCTGAGACAGGTTACTTCTTCCTCATCTGCTCTAGTCCTCTGCAGCTTGCATCAGGCTTAAACAGGTATAGATTTGTCACCTTTCCTCAGGCACTAAAATTTCCTTATGCTCTCTTTTGAAAAGTCTCTGCATTTAGTTTGACGACCCAGGAGGGTCAAAGGCACATTTGTCAGCTGTCTCTGCAGAGCTGAGCAATCGCTTCACCACACAGAGATGCCCTTAGCCAGATGATAACACTTGAACCATTGTTTAGTGAAAATTGGGAACTTCAGGAAAGAGCAGTCAGTTATTGGGTATAGCAGATTAAAATGTTGTTGCAACCTGTGGTTTTCTGTCTCACCTTATAGTTCAGCAGCTCTGAGAAAAGCAGCCTGTGAAAGTACCATTTCTTTGCAAAAGAAACAAAAGGGCAGTCTGCTCTGGCTGACTGTGACCTCATGTACCTGAGTAAGGGTGACTGCTGAAGAAGATTGGGCTTATCCTGATCTCAAATTGAAAAGCATAAAGTGGTTTATCCCCACTCTGGAACAAGTTTTGCTACTGCCTCTGTGCACAAGGTTTAGTTAACTGATTAGTGTCTAGCTCAATTTAACTGACGGGTTGCTCGTGGCCTCAAAACTGGGTCTAAACCATGTAGGTATCAATCAGGTAACCTGAACACCATTAGGTCTAGAATCATCATGACAGCTGTGCTGTTTTGGTGTTTCAACAGTTACTAGGCTGCTCTATAACTTGCATCCAGCTTCCTCCAAAAATCACAGTGACTAAACACATGGGGCTGAACAAATCCACAGTTCTTGCTATTTGGACATTATTCATCCCTCAGCTTCTAATCCAAATACAAGTCACGTGCATAAACCATATTCTGCAACCTAGCTGGTTAAATTCTAGTTTTTATAAGCACATCAACCTTAAGCTAAAGGGTCTTTGACAAAATCTTCAAATCTGTTACAAGCCGCAGTGCCGTAGGAGAATGTTGACAGAGTGTTGCTACCAGGTTAGTAGTAGTTTTGATACTTAAGTCTCTATACTCTTTTATGTCCTGAAAATATCCAGATACAGGAGGTAGAAGTGGGGAGAAAGAGACATGTCCTTCATCTCTGGTCACTGATTGCCATAGATGAGTTTCTGTTGGAGAATTATGGCAAGTAATGATGGCTGAGGGAGCCAAGCAGTGAAGTGCCACCCTAATGAAATGGCAGTCCCTTAAGAGTCTTGACAACACTTTCAGAACCTCATCCCTGAGAGAGAAAGAAGTTGTACTGCCCCATCTCACTCTGTCCCTCTTTCTACAGATGGGGATGAGAAGAAGACTCTTGGGCTTCCTCTAGCTGCTACTAAATCACATGGTGCAAAGTGGTGAAGCATCAGCCACAGTTATGTTTTTGAGAAGATGAAATAGATTGATGTTTTCTTTCCCTGTGTGTGTTGCTGCACAACATCACCAGACACAAACAAGATTTGTCACTCTGAGGGGGCAGAATGAGATCTTGTTCAGGCTGTTATGTGTGTCAGGAACAGCTTAATCACCAGTAGATTTGCTTACTTGCCTAAGAACATTGCTGTATCTTTCAGGAATCATCAATGTTCCCCTTAGGAAATATTTTTGCTTCTAGTGATTTTTATGTGTGTGTTAGCTATCCAGCAAAAGATGGTATGACTAAATAATCCAACAAGTGTTTTATCAGCTTGTGTTTGCTCCCTATTTAAAGACAATGCCCCCTAAACAGTCATTCCCCAGGAATGTAGATCTTAGAGCTTTGGCATTAAATTTCACTTAATGGAATTTACTGCACAGATAAAACACAAAAAACAGCAAGTCTTGACTCTGAGGACATTTCCTCTGATAACAGCTGACATAGGAAAAAATATAATTTATCCACTGGTTTGTCTGAGGTCAATGATTTAAAAAAACAAAGCTTAAAAAAAAAAGTCCAGACAAGCACCCCCAAAGAATGAATTTCAAATTGGTGAGGTATTTCATCCTGATTTTCGAGTCATATGACCTCACTTGTTGCCAGATGTGCTTTAGAGAACTGGCATCAGGAGCTGTAGAGGAGTTGCATTGCCATTTCAGGAACCAGAGGAAACCATGCTTCATATCTGGTTCCCTAAGAGCCCTCTGGACAGCCAAGTGCGACAGAGATCTTGCCCTGGTCAGGAAAGTGGCAATGAATATTATGCTTACTTCAAATGTCTATGGAACAAAACTAGCATTCACAGATGTGTTGGTCCTGATGGCCACCTGTGCCTGACACTCTGCCAGGGCAGACATGAGGAATCTTCCTCTGGTATATCACAATGCTGATAGAAATAAGGAAAACTAGAAAAAGCTCTCACCTTCCCAGAGTACTGCTACCTTCTGCAGATGCTACTGTCTTTATTATTTTTACTGTCAAGTTTTCTTTGCATCCTATATAAGGGGCCACTGACACCTCCTTTGTTGATTCAGCAGGTTGTGATGGGTTGGGAGGAAACTGAGGTTTGTAATATGTTTCAAACCTTTGACAAACCTGTGCAGTGGGCAATTGCCTCCATTAGTTGCTCCTTGGGCATACCAGTCAGATGTCAAAGTTAATGAAGATTGGTACTCTTATGACTTGTCAAGGTCCCAGGAAAACTTACTAAAGCATCAGCTTGTTCATGTAATGGGAGAGATGTACTATTCAGCGGGCTCTCTGTGAAAGGGTACAAGCCTTGCTATTGTCTTCCTCATGCCCCATCCTCCTCTCATGGCCCTGCAGTTTGAACTTGTGAAGGTCACATGCATTGCACCATGGGATGATAGATTTCCTTATGCCAAAGCAAAGGCCTGAGCTGTTCCACAATAGAAGGTCAAGTCTGCAATATAAAATAAGGTCAAGCCTGTAACACTCCTTTAACAGGCAGAGAAGCATGCTGTGTGAAACAGTGTGCCCATGGCAGATATGAAAGGGGAGCTATCTTCTCAGTTCCTGTCTATTGCTTGTGACTCTGAATGACAGTCCTGGAACTAAAGTTTACGATGCATTTGCCATCTCTGATAAAAAAAACAAACCAAAACAGAACACTTCCATCCTAGAGGATATTACAAAAGAAACACTGAGTGGTTTGAAGTTTGTTATAAAAAATGATAATGTATGTGTTCTTTTCAGGAGTAGATTTCAGTTCCAAGTGAGCTGTTATTAGTAGCAGTATACCTGGATAGGCACAGTCTTATGACTTTCTCAGGGAGAAGAGAGCAATAACTAAGTGCCTTGGGCAGGAAGACTTCCCTGCTCTGCTCTAAGAGCACAGGCATTGCAAAGTGTGTGGTATAGATCCTTTTGCAAAGTAGAAGGTGTGCTATGGGCCTTGCAGGTTGTTAATGCCTTGAACTCATCTAGGAAGATTGGATGTTGATGGAGAAAACCATTTCCTCTGGAAAGGAACTCTGTTGTCTATAACTGTCATTGGTTTTCTAGTATACCAGTGTGCCAATCCAGTATCAGCTTTCCTAAAGTGCAAGTGAAGATGTGGTAAGGACACCATCAGTCATGAAAAATGGCACTTTAACTGGCCTCCAACAGCATCCAGGAGCCTGTTCTCATCAGGAGCCAGGTGACTGTTCTCTTTCCAATGCCTTGCACCTGTATTAAACTGACAATGACAAATGTCATTTGGCACAGAATTATTCTTGTTCAGTTCACCTTTACAACAATCAAGTAGATACTAACAAGTAATGCATTCTTGCTACTGGGAACTCCACACACTTCTAGCTAGTTCTGTAGTTTGGAGGGCAAAAGGAGATGACAGCAGATAGGAGAGGTTATTTGTAGAGTGGTTTTAGAAAATTGATTTGTTCCAACCATAAAGTAGTGTGGGTGAGAATAAAAATAGAAACGCTTAGTCAGAAATTTCTACGTTCACTATCCATACTTAGGTATTTGTTAGAATGTGGACGTGAGCCCCTTGGGGGCACCAAAATTTACTTTTTCTTGTTTCCTTCCTTTTCTTAAATATTTTTACTTGTCAAAATCCCTGAATATCAGAAAATGCACCTTTCAAGAAAGAACATCCTTCTCAATAAAAAACTGTCTGATTTTCACCAGAAATCAGGATATATAAATATGCTGTCTGCTTGCCATCAGTCACTCTGTCCTGTAACAGTCATTGAGGGTATTCACCAGTATCTATGATCTCAGACGATTAAATTTCCACAGGTTTTGTGGAAGCTGAAACTTGGGTAGGAGATCCACCATAAAAGGGACTGCGACTTGAGTTGATCAGGTGTTTTCTTCAGTTTGTAGACTGCCTCATTAGCTTAGGTCTCTTGTCCAGCCAGCAGTTAAGGATCAGTTGGAGGGGCAATACAGTGGATGGGACATGGTGGGGAACAAAACAGTATTACCTGGAGTGAAATCCTGCAAATTCCTTGGAGAGTGAGCTGGATTTATGAGAAAACTGTCTTTGTAACTGCTTCTGCTAGCTTGATAAACTTTCTGAGAGGAATGAAATGCCCACCTCTCTTTATTCACTGCTTGAAAATGAGAAAATCAAGTGGACAAATTGTCTTTTCCTCTAACTCATTACTGCTCTGAGTGAATAGATGACAAACCCAACTATTTCCATTGCCTTTGTGGTCCCGATATCGAGGAGTCATCTGCAGCTCTCTTGACAGGTAGTGAAGGTGTCACTTTGAAAGAGGCATTTGGGACAAGAGCCAAAAAATGTATTTCAGCTCAGGAAGGAATTACGAGGTCCTACCAATATCACAACCTGTGTTTCATTTTCCTCTTGAGAACTTGAGTGATAACATGTTAAAGACACAAATTTTCAAGACACAACCTTTTTTGCTCTGACTGCTAGTAGAGGGTGATGGAAGATGAGCCAAGTTATCTAGATCTCTGTAAGGATCAAATTATGTCAAATTTGAGT